>JAEHOL010000007.1:0-108214 GCA_016432905.1 Hoplolaimus galeatus
CCCACCACCCCGCGAACCGCCACCGCTTTGTAGCGGTCCACCGCCCGCATGAACGTTGTGAGGATCGTCAGCACACCGGTCACGAAACCCACGGCTGACTGAAGAATCCCTGCGCCGTACTTGACCAGGCGCATACTCAAATACGCTACGCCCGCTGCCGGCAGCGCGATGGTCAACACCACGCCAATCACCAGGTCAATCAGCAGCGATACCATAAAACCGGCGGCCGCTTGCGCAACTTCACTAGGTGGTAACGCCTCCAGCCAGATCATGGCGGTGCGCAGTAACAGGTACAGCGCCGCCTCATCACTGGCCAGCAACATCGCCTGTTCCATGACCTTGGGCGCATCGGTGGCGATTTGCGCCAACTTCGCCGCCTCGCTACCCAGTTGCTCGACGTACTTGAGCGGGTCTTCAAGAATCGCCTGCACCTGCTTGATGCTGTCCCACACGTCACGGATCGCTGCCCAACTGCCGGCGAGCACGCCGTTGCCTATTGCGCTGGCCGGGGATTGCTGCCAATGCGGCTTGAAGCCTTGCCACTGCTCGCGCAGCCATTGCTCCAGATCCGCAGTCAGCCCGGCATAGGAAGCAAACAAGGCATCGACTTGCTGCGCTGAAACGCCGCCCTGAACCCTTACCTGATAGCGCCCGCCGGCGGCGCATTCGTGGAAACCGTCGCCGTGCTCGTCGAGCAGGATGACCCTGGAGCTGCCGTCATCCAGCCCGATCACTTCAACCGGAATATTGCCGATCGGCACGTCGTACGCTGACTCGAACCTGCTCTGGATCTTCAGCACACCCCCTGCCGGACAGCGGGCCACGGTGGAAAAGTCCGCATCGCCAAGACCGACCGACTGCTGTGCATCCCCAACCCGCAACACCCGATCCATACCCAGCAACGAAGGCATGTCCGCTGCATGACTGACAGTATCCAGCGCACGCGAATACCAGGCGCCCATCTGCTGGCGGTACTCCACCAGGCTCTGATGGAAACCATCCAGCTCGTGTTCGATAAAGGTAATGTGGGCTGCTTGGGTCATACGCGGCGGCTCCCCACAGGGGGCGGCCAGGTAACCAAGTCTCTAACAGGAAAAACCATCTGCAATCCCTCGCACTGTTTGATCAGGCGAGGGACTTTGCAGCGGTGGAAAGCGGAGGGGAGTAGAGCTTATCCGGCAGTTACGTGGGACGTTTCAGCAACTTTGTCGCGCAGTACCAGGCTGCACAGCGCCGGCAGAAACAACAGCGTCAACACCGTGCCCACCAGCACACCGCCAATCAGCACATAAGCCAGCGACGACCAGAACACAGACAACGTCAACGGAATAAACGCCAACGCCGCCGCCAGTGCCGTAAGGATCACCGGCCGCGCGCGCCGCACCGTGGCTTCGATAATGGCCTCGCGAATCGCCATGCCGTGGTCCTGGTTCTGGCGGATCTGGTCGGTGAAGATCAGCGTATTGCGCATCAGAATGCCGCCGATGCCAATCAGGCCCAGGATCGCGTTGAAGCCGAACGGCTGGTTGAACAGCAACAAAGTCGGCACTGCACCAATCAGGCCCAAAGGCGCGGTGGCGAAGACCATGAACATCACGCCGAACGAGCGCACCTGGAACATGATCACCGTGAGGGTCAGCAGGATCATGATCGGAAACAGCGCCGCCAGGGCCACGTTGGCCTTGGCGCTTTCCTCAACCGGGCCGCCGATGTCGATTTTGTAACCGCTGGGCAGCTTGGCGATCAGCGGTTGCAGGTCTTTGTACACCGCCATTTCCACATCGGGCGGTTGTACGCCGTCGATGATGTCGGCGCGTACCTCCACGGTGGTGGCGCGGTCGCGGCGCTTGAGGATCGGCTCTTCCATTACCGCCTGGAAATGCCCGACCTGGGCCAGCGGCACCGACGTACCGGCGCTGTTGGTCAGCGTCATGTTGTTGAGGTTGGCCAGGTCTTCGCGTTGGCTGCCTTGGGCGCGGGCCACCACTGAGACGGTGCGGTTGCCTTCGCGCACTTCGGTGATCGGGTTGCCGCTGAGCAGGGCGTTGAGTTGGGACTTGACCTCGTCGGGGGTAAAACCCAGCAAGCGCAAGCGATCCTGGTCCAGCACCAGGCGATAACCGCTGGCACGTTCGCCCCATTCGAGGAAGGTGTCCCTGGTCAGCGTGTTGCCGGCCACGACCTGACGCACGTCTTCAGACAGCCCGCGCAGCACATTCAGGTCCGGCCCGGAGACGCGAAACACCACCGGGAACGGCACCGGCGGGCCGAAGACGAGCTGCGTGACCCGTACCCGCGCCGACGGAAATTCGCCTGCTGCAATGCGCTCGCGCATCCGCAGTTTCAGTGCGTCGCGGGCGTGAGAGTCCGGGGTTTGCACAATCAATTTGGCGAACGCCGGGTCGGGCATTTCAGGGTTCAACGACAGGAAAAACCGCGGTGCACCGCCCCCCACATAGGTGTCGACCATACTGGTCTGTGGCTCTTGCAACAGCGCCTTCTCCACCTGCGCCGCCACGGCTTCGGTGCTTTTGAAGGCGCTGCCGGGAGGCATATACACTTCCAGAATCAGCTCCGAGCGGTCGGAGTCCGGGAAGAACTGTTTCTTCACCACCGCCATACCCAGGCCGCACACCACGAACGCGGCCACCACCAGCCCGGTCACCAGCCAGCGCCCGCGCACGCAGGCCTCCACCAGGCTGCGCAGTGTCTGGTAGTAGCGCCCGGCATAAATCGCATCATGCCCGCCGGGCACTGGCTTGATCTGCGGCAACAACTTCACGCCCAGGTAAGGCGTGAACACCACGGCCACTAGCCAGGATGAAATCAGGGCGAAACCCACGATCCAGAAGATATTGCCGGCGTATTCACCCGCCCCGGAACGCGCAAACCCAACCGGCAGAAAACCGATGATGGTGACCAGGGTGCCGGTCAGCATCGGCGCCGCTGTGGAACTCCAGGCGTAGGTGGCCGCGTGGATGCGGTCAAAGCCTTCTTCGAGTTTGACCACCATCATTTCGATGGCAATGATCGCGTCGTCCACCAACAGGCCCAGGGAAATAATCAATGCGCCGAGGGTCACGCGGTCGAATTCACGGCCGGTGACCAGCATGATCACGAACACGATCGACAGCGTAAGCGGCACAGCCGCCGCCACCACCAGCCCCACGCGAAAGCCCAGGGCCAATAGGCTGATCAGCATCACCACCGCCAGGGCGACGAAGAATTTGAGCATGAACTCATTCACCGCCAGGCTGATGTTTTTCGCCTGGTCGGAGACCTTGGCGAAATTCACGCCCAGGGGCAGGTCGGCCTGGATCCGCGCTTCTTCGGCTTGCAGGCTCTTGTCCAGTTCCAGGCCGTTCCAGTGCTTCTCCATGATCACGCCCAGCATCAACGCCGGGTCGCCCTGATGACGGATGCGATAACTGGGCGGGTCTTCATAACCGCGGCTCACGGTGGCCACATCGGCGATGCGCAATACGCGGCCATTGACTTGCAGGGGCACGTTCTCGATCAAGGCCAGGCTGTCGAACGCGCCGTCGATGCGGATATAAGCGCGGGCGCCCGCCGTTTCGACGAAGCCTGAGGGCGCCACGGCGTTTTGTGCGGCGAGGGCGGCGAAGATCTGTTCGGGCCTGATGCCCAGGGTCGCCAGGCGCTCATAGGAGAACTCGACAAACACGCGCTGGGCCTGCTCGCCAAGGATATTGACCTTCTTCACCCCTGGCAGGTTGAGCAAACCCTGGCGCAGCTCCTCGGCCATTTGCACTTGTTGGCGATGGGGCAGGTGTTCGGCTTCCAGGGCGTACAACGCAAAGTACACGTCGGAATATTCATCGTTGAAAAACGGCCCGATCACGCCCTTGGGCAGGCGCGTGGCTTCGTCGCTGAGTTTTTTGCGGGTCTGGTAGAACAGCTCCTGAATCTCGCTCGGGCGCGTGGACTCCAGGAAGGTCATGCGCATCGACACAAAGCCTGGCTGGGCGATGGTCTCGACGCGATCGTAGTAGTCCAGTTCCTGCAGGCGCTTTTCCAGGCGGTCGGCTACTTGCTCCTGCATCTCCTGGGCGGTGGCGCCGGGCCAGGCGGCGGTGATGGTCATGACCTTGACGGTAAACGAAGGGTCTTCGGCTCGCCCCAGTTTGCCGAACGCGAAGACCCCGGCAACGAGGATCGCAATCAGCAAGAACAAGGTGACGGCGCGGTGCTTGACGGCCAGTTCGGAGAGGTTGATCCCGCGCATACTCATTGATCCTGCTCACGGTTGAGGGCCAGCGCCTGGGCGGGCAGCAAGCGCACCGTATCGCCGCTGTGCAGCAGGTGAGCGCCGAGGGCGACGATGGTTTGGCCGGGTGTTACGCCGCTGTCGAGCAAGGCGTCTTCTTGGCCGAGGCCGGCGACCTTCACCGGGGCAAAGCTGATCTTTTGATCATCGCCAATCAGCCAGACGCCCGTGCCTTGCCCCGCATCCTGCAAGGCGCCAATCGGCACGCGGGTTTGCAGGGGCTGGCCGTTGCCTTGCAGGCGCACGGTGATGGTGGAGCCGAGGGCGAAACGCTCGACCGAACCCTGCAGCACGTAACGTGCGCGGTAGGTGCGGGTGACCGGGTCGGCGCTGGCGGACAGTTCACGCAGGGTGGCGGTCACGGCCTGGTCCGCTGCGCCAAAGGGAAACGCCAGGGCTTTTTGCGCGGCCAGGTCACGCCGGTTCTCCGGCAGGTTGACGATGGCTTCGCGGGCGCCGTCATGGGCCAGGCGCGCCACGATTTGCCCTTCGGCCACCACTTGGCCGCGATCGGCCAGCACGTCGGTGATGATGCCGTCGCCATCGGCCTTGAGTACCGAATAAGTGCGACGGTTTTCGATCTGGCTGGCATCCGATTGCGCTGCGGCCAGTTCGGCCTGGGCGACGCGCAGGTTGGTGGCCGACTGGTCGAATATCTGCCGCGACACCGCGCCGGTGCTGGCCAGGCGCTGGTAGCGGTTTTCATCGTCACGACGCTGGCGCAGTTGGGCCTGGGCGGCGTTGACGCGGTTCTTGGCCGAGCGAAGCGCCAGTTCGAAGTCGCCGATGTCCAGCACCAACAGGGTGTCACCACGGGAGACGTGCTGGCCGGGGTCGACCTTGCGCTCGATCACCTTGCCGCTGACCCGAAAGCCCAGGTCGCTTTCAGTGCGTGCCGCCACCACGCCGGTATAGGCGCTTTGCTGGGTGCCGGCTGCTTCGACTGTGGCGGCCAGCACCGGGCGCGATGTGGGCGCCTGGGCGGCGCTGTCGGCCTTGCTGTTACAACCACTGAGGACCACCAGCAGAGCCAGTGGCGTGAGAAGGCGCAGGGGGAGAGGGGGCATGACGAACTCCAGGGTGACCATAGGGCAAAAAATTATGGACATAATTTTTCGCTCATATTATGGTCGAAATATAAATTAATCCAGCCCCCGGATACTCCCCATGGCAAACGCCCCGGCACCCTCACGCAGCTTGCTGTTCTTGCTGGTTGCCCTCACCGCATTGGGTGAAGTCTCGACGCAACTGATCATCCCCGGCCTGGGTGCCATCGAGCACGCGCTGCAGGCGCCGCAAGGCTCGGCACTGATGGCGCTGTCGGCATTCGTTGCTGCGTTTGGCCTGGGGCAGCTACTGTTCGGGCCGCTGTCGGATCGCATCGGCCGGCGGCCAGTCTTGATCGGGGGCCTGACGCTCTACGTAGTGGCGACGCTGGCGATGCTGCTGGTCACCGACATCCAGCAGTTTATCGCCGCCCGGGTGTTGCAAGGCCTGGGCGCGTGCGCCGCGCTGGTACTAGCGCGCACCGTGGTGCGCGATGTGTGGAAAGCCGAGGCAGGCCCGGCCCTGGCGCTGACGATGATCGGCATGTTGTATGCCATCGTCGTTGCGCCGATAGCAGGGGGCTTACTGATCAAATTACTGGGGTGGCGTGCGCCCATCGCCCTGGCGTTGGTGATCGGTAGCCTGGTGTTATTGCTGGCGCTGCTGTTCTTTCGCGAGAGCAATCATCACCTCGATCCCAGGGCCGCACACTGGCGCACCCTCGGCGGGCAGTATCTGGATCTGCTCAAGGGGCGCCAGTACCGTGCTTACGCGGTGGCCCTGGCGTGTACCTATGGCGCGATGTTTGCGGTGATCGCGGGTTCATCGGCGGTGTTTATCAATCTGCTGGGGTTCAGCAGCCTTGAATACGGGCTCAACTTCGGGCTGATTGTGTCGATGCTGATCGTCGGCTCCACTTATACCCGGCGTAACATTCAGCGCCTGGGGCCGCAGCGCATTGTGGCGATGGGTGTGACGATGGTGGCGGTGGGCGGGGTGGCAGCCCTGGCGATTTACGGAGTGTTCGGGTTGTCGGTAGTAGGGCTGGATATTCCCATCGCCCTGGTCACGCTCGGCGGCGGCCTGGTGCTGCCCGGTTCCGTTACCGGGGCCGTGATGCCCAATGCGCATCGTGCGGGTTTAGCCGCCGGGCTCATGGGATTTGCACAGATGTTCGGCGCCACGTGCAGCGGGTTGTTGCTGAGCCAGTTACGCGATGGCAGTGCCGCGCCGATGATCGTTATCCAGGCCGGGTTTGCACTGTCGGCACTGGTTGCCTTTCAACTGCTGCGCCAACGCCAGGTTAAAACGCTGTCCTATATATAGAACGATCAGGGCCATTTTTACCGGCTAGTGCTCAAGGGTGAGGCGATTTAAGGTGTACTCACTTTGGAGGTACACCATGAAAAAGCTGATTGGTATCTACACCAGCCCCCGCGCCCACTGGGTCGGCGACGGCTTCCCGGTACGCACGCTGTTTTCCTACGACACCATGGGCAAGCACATCAGCCCATTCCTGTTGCTGGATCACGCAGGTCCAGCCGAATTCACCCCGACTGAACAACGTCGCGGCGTCGGCCAGCACCCGCATCGCGGTTTTGAAACCGTGACCATCGTCTACGACGGCGAAGTCGAGCACCGCGATTCTACCGGTGCCGGCGGCAAAATCGGCCCGGGCGATGTGCAATGGATGACCGCAGCCAAAGGGATCCTGCACGAAGAGTTTCACTCCCAAGACTTCGCCCGTAGTGGCGGCGTACTGGAGATGGTGCAACTGTGGGTCAACCTGCCGGCCAAGGACAAAATGGCGGATGCCGGTTACCAGACCATCGTCGATGGCGACATTCCGGTGCTGCCATTGGCAAACGACGCCGGCCACCTGCGGCTGATCGCCGGGAAATTTGCCGGTACTCAAGGCCCGGCCCGCACCTTCACGCCGATAGACGTATGGGACTTGCGCCTCAACGCCGGTAAAGCGGTCACGCTGGACCTGCACGCCGGGCGTAACACCGCCTTGGTGGTGCTCAGCGGCACGTTGTTGATCAATGGCGAGGAGGTCGCACGCCAGGGGCAATTGGCGCTGTTCGAGCGCGACGGTAAGCAACTGACCCTGGAGTCCAACGACGACGCCAAGGTGCTGCTGCTCAGCGGCGAACCCATCGACGAGCCCATCGTCGGCCACGGTCCGTTCGTGATGAACACCGAGCAGGAGATTCACCAGGCATTTGCCGACTTTCAGTCGGGCAAATTCGGGCAGATGCACGCCTGACGGTTCACCGCAACCTCCTGTGGGAGCTGGCTTGCCTGCGATAGCATCACCCTGGTGTAGCTGATACACCGCGGTGTTTGCATCGCAGGCAAGCCAGCTCCTACATTTTGTTTCCAGGTTTCTGATTTCATGCGATCTTCTCGGCATTCGCCCTGGAGTCGCCTGGATGCCCTCATTTATCGCTGATCACCCGATGCTGTGCGCCGTGGCGTTGATCCTGATCGACATCGCCGTGTGGCGCCTTATTTCCGCCAACCTGGCTAACTGGAAACTCGCAGCGCGGCTGGTGATTTTCGCGGTGTTCAGTGCCGTGTTGTTCAACGACGGCATGAACCCCATGCAAGCGGCGCCCTATGCCGATGACACCACCTTGCATCTGGCCGCCACGGCGCTGCAGATCGGCTGGTGGTTGTTCGCCGCGCGCACCCTCACGGTATTGCTCGGCGCGGTGATGATGCAGCGGGTCGGCCATACCGGGCGTTTGTTGCAGGACCTGATGGGCGCAGTGATTTTCCTCATTGCGATCATCGCCGCCATGGCCTACGTGCTCGACCTGCCGGTCAAGGGCGTGCTGGCCACCTCCGGCGCCGTGGCGATCATCGTCGGCCTGGCCTTGCAAAGCACCCTGAGCGATGTGTTTTCCGGGATCGTCCTCAATACCACCAAGCCTTACCAGATCGATGACTGGATCTCCATCGACGGCACCGAAGGCCGTGTCACCGATATCGACTGGCGCGCCACGCGCCTGCAAACCTCCCAGGGCAGCCTGGCGGTGATCCCCAACTCCCTGGCGGCCAAGGCCAAGATCATCAACTTTTCGCGCCCGGCAGACATGTTCGGCCTGGCGGTCAGCCTGCAAGTCAGCCCCCATGCGCGCCCGCAAACCGTGATCGAAGCGCTGGAGCGTGCGATGCAGGGCTGCCGGCCGTTGCTGGCCCAGCCGGCGCCCAGCGTCGCGTTCAAGGCGTCCACCGGCAGTGGCGTGGAATATGAGATCAGCGGCTTTGTGCCGGCCATGGGCCTCAAGCGCGAAACCCGCAACCAGCTTTACGACCTGGCCTACCGGCATTTGCAGGCGGCGGGCGTGGGGCTGTTGTCCGCCACCGAAGGCAGCACGCCGCCTGCGGTGTCTGGCGCCCGTGCCTTGCTGGAGCGCTCGTCGATCTTCTCGACCTTGCGCCAGGAAGAAAAAGACACCTTCAGCCAGAACATGACCCTGCACACCTACCGCGCCGGCGAAATGATCCTGGCGGCGGGGGAGGTCAGCGATCACCTGTTTATCATCGAGTCCGGCGTGGTCTCGGTGCTGTTGATCAAGGACGGGCACAAGTTCGAGGCTGGGCGCATGGGCCCTGGGGAGGTGATCGGTGAGTCCGGCATTCTCTCCGACCAGGCGGCGCTGGCGGATTTTTCGGCCAAGACCTACTGCACACTCTACCGCATCGAAAATGAATACCTCAAGCCGTGCCTGGACGCCCGGCATGATATCGGCGAAGCCATGAAGGCGCTGCTGGACTTCCGCCGCCATGCCGCCCAGGCCCTGACCGAAGACGCGCCCGTGGTACCGGTCAAGAAGGGCTTCATCCAGTGGCTGAGGAACCGCGGCCTGTAGATTGGTCACCTGTTCTTCGCCCGGATTGGCTATTTCTCCAGAACGCTGCGCTGACTACTCTGCGCACCTATCCCAACGTTCTGGAGATTCACCATGCAAACCCGTACCGATTTCTACACCGCTTCCCCAGACGCCATGAAAGCCATGCTCGCCCTGGAAGCGGCGGTCGGCAAACTTTCCATCGAACTGCCACTGCTGGAACTGGTGCGCCTGCGCGTTTCGCAGATCAACGGCTGCGCGTTCTGCCTGGACATGCACACCGCCGATGCACGCAAGGGCGGCGAAACCGAGCGGCGCCTGTACACCCTGTCGGCCTGGCGTGAAACCCCGTTCTTCACGCCGCGCGAGCGTGCTGCCCTGGCCTGGGCCGAAAGCCTGACCCTGCTCAGCCACACCCACGCCCCCGACGAAGACTTCAACGCCTTGGCTGCGCAGTTCAGCCCACAGGAGCAAGTCGACCTGAGCGTCGCCATCGCCACCATCAACAGCTGGAACCGCCTGGCGGTGGGCTTTCGCAAGATGCCCAAGTAACGATCGGAGAGTTGCTGCTTTTTGTGGCGAGGGAGCTTGCTCCCGCTCGACAGCGAAGCTGGAGCCGGATTTTGGGGGGCGCTTCGCACCCCAGCGGGAGCAAGCTCCCTCGCCACAGAGTCGGGGGTTCAGAAGTTTACTGAAGCACTCAGGCGCGCCGTCAGCGGTGCGCCCTGGAACAGGTAGTCATCGCCCATGTATTCGCCGGCGTCGCGCCAGTAGCGCTTGTCGAACAGGTTATCGACGCTCAGGCGAAACACGGTCTCGTAGCCATCGACCTTGGTGGTGTAGCGGCTACCGACGTTGACCACCGCGTAGTCGCCCACTTCCACGTTGCCGGTGCGATTGGCAGACTTCTTGGCGCTGTATTGCACGCCGCCCAATACCGCCAGGCCGTTGACCCAGGGCAGGGCGTAGTCGGCGTACACGCTGGCGCGCAGCTTGGGCACGTTGATCGCCTGGTGGCCTTCGTATTCCGGCGTGCCGCTGCCGCTCACCCGCGCTCGGATCGCGGCCACGCTGGTGGCGATCTGCAGACGGTCGGTGGCCCAGCCGTTGGCGGACAATTCAATGCCGGTGTTTTTTTGCTGGCCCTGCTGCACGTAGTTGAACGTGCCACCTTCGGGCTTGGCGTACTGGTAAGCCTGGCGCGTCTGGAATACAGCGGCGGCGAAGCTGATACGGCGCCAGTCGTATTTCACCCCGGCTTCGATCTGGCGCGAGACGGTGGGGGCGAGTGTTTCATCGGCATTGCTTGCAAACCACGGCGCGGTGCCGCCCAGGGACAGGCCCTTGCTGTAGCTGGTGTACAGCGAAACGTTGTCCACTGGCTTGTAGATCAACGAGGCCTGGGGCAGGAACACGTACTGTTGGGTGTGGCGCGTCTGGTTGCCGGTGACGCTGTCGAAGGCTTTTTCGTCCAGGCGCACTTCACGGCCGCCGAGGAGGGTTTGCCAGTGCTCGTTGAAGCGGATGCGGTCGGTGACGAACAGCCCGTACTGGCGGCTGTCGAGGTTGCGGTGGCTGTCGTTCAACGGCTTGTCGGTCGGGGGAAAGCTCGGCACCTCTTCGTTGGTATTGGCGGTGCCGATGAATTCATTGACCGACTTGCGTTTGTCGATCACTCGGCGAAACGCGCTGCTGCCAAAGGTCAGTTCATGGCCGATGCCGGCGGTGTCGAAGAGGCCGGTCATGGCCGCCTGGATTTCATCGTCGCGGCGAGTGTCATCCGGGCTGCGGTAGTCGTAGACGTCGTAGTTGCCTTCGGGGCTGAAGTAGTTCGGCACGCTTGCGGAACTGCAACTGGCTGAACCATAGCAACCCCAGGCAAACGAGCTGTAGTCATCAATCACCACCTTGCTACGCGCCGCGCTGACACTGCCTTTCCATTGATCGCTGAAACGGTACTCGAACTTGCCGTTGAGGTTCAGCGAATCAATCCCGACCTGCTTGCCGCCCGTCTGGTGCCCCAACAGCTTCTTCGGTGAAGCACCGTGGGGCACTTCGGTGCCGCCCAGCAGTTGATACCCCGGTACCGAACGCTGTTGCTTGTTCTGGTATTCGGCGTCCAGTTGCAGCACGGCGTCGGGGCTGATGTTCCAGTCAAAGGCCAGGGACACGAAATCGCGCTGGCCGTTGGCGTGTTCCACATAGGAATTGAGGTCTTCATGGGCGACGTTGGCGCGCAGGCCGAACTGCTGCTCGCTGCCAAACCAGCCGCCGACATCGGTGGCGATGTAACCACTGCCACGATCATCGGTGGACACCGTCACCGAGCGCACATCCTGGGGGCGTTTGGTCACGTAATTGATCACCCCGCTGGGCTCGGAAATACCGCTCTGCAAACCGGCCAGGCCCTTGAACACTTCCACCTGCTGCTTGTTTTCCAGCGCCACGTTCTGCTCGCCGGTGATGGTGCGCCCATTGATCTTGTAGCTGCTGGCTGCATTGAGCGAGAAGCCGCGCACCACGAAGTTTTCGTAATAGCCGATGGGCGCGTAACTGTCGCCCACCGAGGCATCGTTGCGCAGCACTTCACTGAGCAAGCGTGCCTGCTGGTCCTTGATCAGCGCGGCGTTGATCACGGTGATCGAGGCGGGGGTGTCCAACAGCGGCGCTTCATCAAAGCCGCCCACCGACGCGGTTTCACTGCGGTAGCCCGACTCATCCTGGCCCTGGACCTTTACCGTCGGCAACTCGATCTCGGCGGCCAGGCTGCTGCCGATGCCGCCACTGAGCAACAGGCCGAGGGCGAAACGTGAAGTGACGACGGGGCGAAAACGCAAAACCATGGGTAAAGGCCTTAAAGCGCTGGGCGGGGGGCGCCTAAGCTAGGCATAAGCGCGGCCTTTTACAAGCTTTCGCGCAAGGTTCGCACGGCGAGACAACCCGTCTCAGCTCCGATGCCGATCCTGTTGCGGCTCGACAGCCAGGCGCCGGCTTGCGATAGACAAGGCTCCCCTCATCGTTTCAGGAGATTGTCATGGGTATCGCAGGTAAAGTCGCGCTGGTCACCGGCGCCGGGCAGGGCATAGGCCGGGCTATTGCCATGCGCCTTGCACAGGACGGCGCCGATGTCGCGTTGGTGGACATTGACGGCGCCAAGCTCAACGCCGTGGCCGCCGAAATCGTCGCCACCGGCCGCAAAGCCTCTGTGTTCATCGCTGATGTATCCAGACGCGAACAGGTGACGGCTGCGGTAGAGCATGCCCACCATACGCTGGGCGGATTCGACATCATCGTCAATAACGCCGGAGTGGCGCAGATCGACTCATTGCTCGATGTCAGCCCGCAGCAGGTCGAGCGCACCCTGGATATCAACGTCAAGGGCGTGCTTTGGGGGATCCAGGCGGCCGCCAACAAATTCAAGGCGCTCAAGCAGAAGGGCAAGATCATCAATGCTTGTTCAATCGCAGGGCATGAAGGCTTTGCGTTGTTAGGGGTCTACTCGGCGAGCAAATTCGCGGTGCGCGCCTTGACCCAGGCGGCGGCCAAGGAACTGGCGAGCGCGGGTATCACGGTAAACGCCTATTGCCCCGGTGTGGTGGGCACCGATATGTGGGTTGAGATCGACAAGCGCATGGCCGAGATTACCGGGGCGCAGGTGGGCGCAACCTACAAGCAGTACGTGGATGGCATCGCCTTGGGCCGTGCGCAAACGCCGGAGGATGTGGCGGGGTTTGTGGCATTTCTGGCAGGCCCGGACGCAGATTATATGACCGGGCAGGCGCCGTTGATCGACGGTGGCCTGGTCTACCGCTGACAGCGTGGGTCGACTCGCCTGCGTGGGTGTCGACCCCTTGTATCAGTGGGTTTTGCCGGGCATATCAATACCCAGCTGGTTCACGCGTCGGTACAGGGTTGCCCTTGAAATCCCCAGGGCCTGTGCCGCAGGTGAGGGTTTCCAGCGATGGCGAATCAACGCATCCAGAACCATTTGACGCTCGGGGCTGGCGCTCTGTTCGGCCAGCCCTTGAGGCTGCTCGCCCCGGATATCAATCGGCAAATCCGCCACTTGCAGCGTAGTCCCTTCGCACACCGCACAGGCGTACGCCAGCACATGCCGCAGTTGCCGCACATTGCCCGGCCACGCATAACCCAGCAGCAATTGCAGTGCGGCCTGGCCGATGCCCAACGACACGCCACTGTTACGCGCCTCTTGCTCCAACAGCCGATTGATCAGGGCCAGCTTATCGGTGCGTTCGCGCAACGGTGGCAGGCAGAAACGCGCACAACCCAGGCGAAAGTACAGGTCTTCACGGAATCGGCCCGCGCTGACCAGCGCCGCCAAATCGCGGTGGCTGGCGCAGATCACCTGAATGTTCACCACGCGGGTTTTCGCTGCGCCCAACGGCGCGACTTCACCCTCGGCCAGCACCCTCAGCAACCGTGTCTGCAACGCCAGCGGCATATCGCCGATTTCGTCGAGGAACAACGTACCGCCGTCGGCTTTCAGTAGCAGCCCGCTCATGCCTTTGCTGGACGCTCCGGTGAAGGCGCCGGGCGAATAGCCGAACAGCTCGCTTTCAATCAGGCTTTCGGGAATCGCCGCGCAGTTCACCGCCACAAACGGCCCGTCCCGGCGCGTGCTGTGCTCATGCAACTGGCGGGCGAAGACTTCTTTGCCGACGCCGGTTTCACCTTGCACCAGCACGGGCAGGTTGCGGTCCTTGACCCGCGCAGCCAAGCGCAGGTGCTCCTGGATCCGCGGGTCGACTTGAGTCTCTGGCAGCGCCCGAACCGAGGGGCGTCGGGGTGCATTGACCCTCACGTGTACCGCGTCGGGCTTGCCCAGCCAGTGCAACTGCCGGGTTGACTGATCAGTGGCTGCACGCAATGCATCCACATCGAACACTTCGCCGATATGCTCAGGCAGCTGGCCAAAGCGCAAGCGCAGGGCTTGACGCGCCTTGCTGTTCAAGGCGTGCAGACGTCCGTCCTGGTCCCAGGCCAGCAGCAGGTCGGGTTGGCTGTCGACAAAGCCTGGAGTGCTATGGGCTTGTAACACCCAGTGCTGCCGGGCGCTGTGCATGAAAAAAGCGTTTTCGATGGCCTGGGCGCTCTGCGCCACCATCTGCCGTATCAGGTGCTGGCTGCCGCGGTCATCCGGCGACTTGAGCGCCGAGACATCCAGCACACCCAGCAGGTGGCCCTGCGGGTCGAAGATGGGCGCAGCCGAACACGTCAGGCCGATAAACGCTGCGCGAAAGTGATCACGCTTGTGCACCGTCACCGCTGTTTTACTGGTCAGCACCGTGGCCACGCCGCAGGTGCCTTCCTCGGCTTCCGACCAGCAGGTGCCCAGGTAAAGACCGGCCTTGCGGCAGTCGGTGCGAATGTTCGCATCGACACGGTGATCAATGGTCTGGCCCTGGGCGTCGGTGAGCATCACGCAGTAGTCGGCATGGCGCACGCGATGGTGCAACTGTGCGACTTCTTCGCCGGCGATGCGCATGAACAGCTCGGCGCGCTCGCGGCACTCCTTGAGCAAGGGTTCGCTGAGGATACGTGGACCTTGCAGGGAGCCGGGGTCCAGGCGGTGTTGCTCCATGGACCGCCGCCACGAATCGAAGATCAGCGACGGTACGGGCGCCTGGGGCAGGCGCTCGGCATTGCGGACCACGCGGCTGACACAGTCGACATGCTCCCTGGAGTTCATGGCGAGCATAAAGCCTCCGGTTCTCAAGCTTTGTTGTTATGCGCGTCATTAAGCGCGCATGTGCGCCTACGGACAAGGGCACCCTGACCAACGCCTGCATTGAGACGCTGCGTCTCATGCCGCTGAGACTCAAGGGTCGAACTGCGTGGTTGCGTCTCACATTTAGCCGACCACTTGCCTGGGCATCGCTGTGTGGCGCGGCTCTGGATCAAGGCTTTGCCAGGTTTTTTCGACGGTTGGCACAAGCTGTGCTGAACAGCTTGGCACTGGCTGCAGCCAGTCTTTTGTGCGTCGAGACAACCTGGAGAACAACAAGATGTCCACCCACCTGTGCACCGATCAGTTACTGCATGCCTACACCGTGATGCGCACCATCCGCGATTTCGAAGAACGCCTGCATGTGGAGTTCGCCACCGGCGAGATCCCCGGTTTCGTTCACCTGTATGCCGGCCAGGAAGCCTGCGCCGCTGGTGTCATGGCGCATCTCAATGACGATGATTGCATCGCGTCCAACCACCGCGGCCACGGACACTGCATCGCCAAGGGCGTCGACGTGTTCGGCATGATGGCCGAAATCTATGGCAAGAAAACCGGCGTGTGTGGCGGCAAGGGCGGCTCCATGCACATCGCCGACCAGGAGAAAGGCATGCTCGGCGCCAACGGCATTGTCGGTGCCGGCGCACCGTTGGCCGCGGGGGCGGCGCTGGCTGCCAAACTCAAGGGGAGCCAGGGCGTGGCAGTGGCGTTTTTTGGCGACGGTGGCTCCAACGAAGGTGCCGTGTTCGAAGCGATGAACCTGGCGTCGATCATGCAGCTGCCGTGTCTGTTTGTCGCCGAAAACAACGGTTATGCCGAGGCCACTGGCGCCGGTTGGTCGGTGGCATGCAAAGACATCGCCGAGCGCGCCGCCGGGTTTGGTATGCCGGGGGTGATCGTCGACGGCAATGATTTTTTCGCTGTGCATGAAGCGCTCGGCGTTGCTGTGGAGCGGGCGCGCCAAGGCGACGGGCCGACACTGGTCGAGGTCAAGCTGAGCCGTTTCTACGGGCACTTCGAGGGCGATGCGCAAACCTATCGCGGCGCTGACGAAGTGAAAAACCTGCGCGAAAGCGCCGATTGCCTGGCCTTGTTCCGTCAGCGCTGCCATGCCGAAGGCTGGCTGGACGCAGCGCAGTTCGAGCGCATCGACGGTGAAGTGGCTCAGTTGATCGAAGACGCCGTGCGCCTGGCCAAAACCGATCCCAAGCCCCAGGCCGCCGACCTGCTAAGCGACGTTTACGTGGCCTACCGCTGATACCAACCCTATAAAAACAAGACGTGGAGAGAATCTAATGGCTCGTAAAATCAGCTATCAGCAGGCGATCAATGAGGCCTTGGCTCAAGAGATGGGCCGTGACCAGAGCGTATTCATCATCGGTCAGGATGTGGCCGGTGGCACCGGTTCCCCCGGTGAGCAGGACGCATGGGGCGGCGTGCTCGGCGTGACCAAGGGCTTGCACCCGCAATTTCCCGGGCGCGTGCTGGACGCACCGTTGTCTGAGGTCGGCTACGTGGGCATGGCGGTGGGCGCCGCTACCCGTGGCATGCGCCCAGTATGCGAATTGATGTTCGTCGACTTCATCGGCTGCTGCCTGGACCAGTTGCTCAACCAGGCTGCCAAGTTCCGCTATATGTTCGGTGGCAAAACCACTACACCGCTGGTGATCCGTGCCATGTACGGCGCCGGTTTGCGGGCGGCTGCCCAGCATTCGCAAATGCTCACCTCCATGTGGACGCATATCCCCGGCCTCAAGGTGGTATGCCCGGCCACGCCCTACGACGCCAAGGGCATGTTGATCCAGGCAATCCGCGACAATGACCCGGTGATTTTCCTTGAGCACAAAATGCTCTACGGCATGCAGGGCGACGTACCGCAAGAGCTGTACACGGTCCCGTTTGGCGAAGCCAACTTTGTGCGTGAGGGCAAGAATGTGACGCTGGTGACCTACGGCCGCATGCTGCATATCGCCCTGGAGGCTGCGGCCAACCTGGCGCGTCAAGGCATTGATTGTGAAGTGCTGGACCTGCGCACCACCAGCCCGCTGGATGAAGACAGCATCCTTGAAAGCGTCGAGAAAACCGGGCGCCTGGTGGTGATCGACGAATCCAACCCGCGCTGCTCGGTCGCCACCGACATCAGTGCCCTGGTGGCCCAGCGGGGGTTCGCTTTCCTGCGCGCTCCCATCGAGATGGTCACCGCGCCGCACACCCCGGTGCCGTTTTCCGATGCTCTGGAAGACCTGTACATCCCCAACGCCGCGAAGATCGAGGCCGCCGTGATGAAGATCGCCGACAAGAGGACTTCCGCATGATTCATACCCTGACCA
Organism: Hoplolaimus galeatus; assembly: GCA_016432905.1. Classification (NCBI taxonomy): domain Eukaryota; kingdom Metazoa; phylum Nematoda; class Chromadorea; order Rhabditida; family Hoplolaimidae; genus Hoplolaimus; species Hoplolaimus galeatus. Next base: position 17,272 of record JAEHOL010000007.1, read on the forward strand.
TGCCCAAATGGGGCCTGTCGATGACCGAGGGCCGCATCGATGTCTGGCTCAAACAACCCGGCGACCGAGTGGAAAAGGGCGAGGAGGTGCTGGACGTGGAGACCGACAAGATCTCCAGCAGTGTCGAGGCGCCTTTTAGCGGCGTGCTGCGTCGGGTACTGGCGCTCAGTGATGAAACCCTGCCGGTGGGCGCTCTACTGGGAATTGTGGTGGAGGGCGAGGCGACAGAGGCTCAGATCGATAGCGTGATCGAAAGCTTCAACGCCGGGTTCGTCTCCAGTGCCGCCGAAGCCGAAGAGGCCGGCCCCAGCGCACAAAAAGTCGAGGTAGGCGGGCGCTTGCTGCGTTATCTGGACATGGGCGAGGGCGGCACGCCGCTGGTGTTGGTGCACGGCTTCGGGGGCGATCTGAACAACTGGCTGTTCAATCAACCGGCCCTGGCCGCCGAACGCCGGGTGATTGCCCTGGACCTGCCGGGGCACGGGGAGTCGGGCAAGTCTCTGCAAACGGGAGACGCTGCCGAACTCAGTCACGCCGTACTGGCATTGCTCGACCATTTGGCGCTCGACCGTGTGCATTTGGCCGGCCACTCCATGGGTGGGCTGGTGACCCTCACCGTCGCCAGCCTGGCGCCTGCACGTATCGCCTCCATCACCTTGATCGCCAGCGCCGGTCTGGGTGCCGATATCAACGGCGATTACCTGCGAGGTTTTGTCGAAGCCAACAACCGTAACGCGCTCAAGCCGCCATTGACTCAACTGTTCAGTAACCCTGCGCTGGTGACGCGGCAGATGCTGGAGGACATGCTCAAATTCAAGCGCCTGGAAGGGGTGGATCAAGCGTTGCGCCAGCTCGATCACAGGCTGTTCGATGGCGGGCGGCAGATGCTGGATCTTCGCAGCGAGGTGGGCCGCCAGCCGAGCCTGGTGATCTGGGGCAGTGACGACGCGATCATCCCGGCAAGTCACGCCCAAGGGCTGCAGGCTCAGGTGCATGTATTGCCGGGGCAGGGGCATATGGTGCAGCTGGAGGCGGCGGAGCAGGTCAATCAACTGATCTCCACTTTTTTGAACGCGCAGCCCTGATTGAGGTTCAAGGGAGGGACGGTTTGGTCTGTCCCTCCCACAAGGTCAAGCGTGTTTTTTCAGCTGGAGCGTTTCAGGGTTTCGCTGGGCAGCTCCTGAAAAAGCGCCCGGTAGCTGTTTGAAAACCGCCCCAAATGCCAGAACGACCAATTCATCGCGACCTCGGCCACCGTGGTGTCGGTCGTGCTCAGCAACTCCCGCCGCGCCCCGTTCAACCGACGCAACCTTAACCACTGCGCCGGGCTCATCCCCGTGTAGGTCTTGAACCCTTGCTGCAATTGGCGCAACGGCACACCCGCAATCTGCGCCAGTTCCAACAGGTTGGCGGTTTCATCCGGTGCATCCGCCGCCCATTCGCCGATGCGCGCCATCAATTGGCGTTCTTCATTGCGCTTTTGCAATGAACTGCCGTCCAGGCACACGCAGGCGTTATCGAGGATAAACAGGCAGTCGTCGAGCAGTTGCTGGGTGAGGGCATCGCGGCTGATGGGGTCGGTCAGTGCCGACAGGCGCGTAAGGGTGCCGCTCAGCCAGCGAGTGAACAGCGCATTTTGCCGACAGGTCAGCGGTGCCATGAACAAGCCTTCGAGTTTGGCTATATCCAGGCCCTGGCGCTGGACGAACTGCGGGCCGAACACCACTGCCACTTCGCGGTAGTTTACCGGGGTGATCCAGGTGTTGCGGCTTTCGCCATTGAGCAGGTACAGCGCGTTGTCACTGGCGTCGAAACAAAACGCCAGGGCGCCGGCAGGTGCGTTGAAATGCTGCTCCACCCGGGTGTTCATGCACTCTTCGTACACCTGCACCCCGTGCAGGTCGAGGTAGCGCACCCGCCCGGCAAAATGCCCGGGGGACATCTGCTGGTACTGCTGCACCCAGCCGGGTGTCGCACTGCATTGGGCGGCCACATCGCCGGTGGCGAAGGCCTGTACGCGCAAAGCGGTTGCCTGTGTCATGGTGATCCGTGCGCACTCTATTGGTGCGTTGTGCCGCGTGCAAAGTGGATAGATGCCGTTTCAAGGCTGGCCCAAGATAGACCTCAATGCGCTGGGAGTACAAGCCGGCGTCGCATCCCACCCAAGACGAGGTCCTTATGAACGCCCCCTTCGATCAGCTGTCCACCTGGCTGAAAGAACACAAGATTACCGAAGTCGAATGCGTGATCAGTGACTTGACTGGCATCGCACGCGGCAAGATCGCACCCACCAACAAGTTCCTGCATGAGCGAGGCATGCGCCTGCCGGAAAGTGTGTTGCTGCAAACGGTAACCGGGGACTTTGTCGACGACGATATCTATTACGACCTGCTGGACCCGGCCGATATCGACATGATCTGCCGCCCGGTCGCCAACGCCACTTACGTGGTGCCGTGGGCCATCGAACCCACCGCCATCGTGATCCACGACACCTTCGACAAACAGGGCAACCCCATCGAACTGTCGCCGCGCAATGTGTTGAAGAAAGTCCTGCAGCTCTACACCGACCAAGGCTGGCAGCCGATTGTCGCGCCGGAAATGGAGTTCTACCTGACCCAGCGCTGCGAAGATCCGGACCTGCCGTTGAAAACTCCCATCGGCCGCTCGGGCCGTGCCGAAACCGGGCGCCAGTCGTTCTCGATCGATGCCGCCAACGAATTCGACCCGCTGTTCGAAGATGTCTATGACTGGTGCGAAGCCCAGGGCCTGGACCTGGATACGCTGATCCACGAAGACGGCCCCGCGCAGATGGAAATCAACTTCCGTCATGGCGACGCCCTGGACCTGGCCGACCAGATCACGGTGTTCAAGCGCACCTTGCGCGAGGCCGCGCTCAAGCACAACGTGGCCGCCACCTTTATGGCCAAGCCGGTGGCCGACGAACCCGGCAGTGCCATGCACCTGCACCAGAGCGTGGTGGAGATTGCCACCGGCAAACCGGTGTTCGTCGATGCCGACGGCAACATGAGCCCGTTGTTCCTGCATCACATCGGCGGCTTGCAGAAGTACATCCCCAAGCTGTTGCCGATGTTCGCGCCCAATGTGAACTCGTTCCGCCGCTTCCTGCCCGATACCTCGGCGCCGGTCAACGTCGAATGGGGCGAAGAGAACCGCACCGTCGGCTTGCGCGTGCCCACTTCCAGCCCGGAGGCGATGCGCGTGGAAAACCGCCTGCCGGGCGCCGATGCCAATCCTTACCTGGCGATTGCTGCCAGCTTGTTGTGTGGCTACCTGGGCATGATCGAGCACATCGAACCCAGTGCCCCGGTGGAAGGCCGCGCCTATGAACGCCGCAACCTGCGCCTGCCGTTCACCCTCGAAGATGCGCTGGCGCGCATGGAGGATTGCGACACGGTCAAGCAGTACCTGGGGGAGAAGTTCGTGCGCGGCTATGTCGCGGTCAAGCGTGCCGAGCATGAGAATTTCAAGCGGGTGATCAGTTCGTGGGAGCGTGAGTTCCTGCTGTTGAGCGTCTGAAAACAAGCATAAGAGGGGTGACGATATGCGTCTTGTGAACAAGCTTCTTCCACTGGCCCTGGTCGCGGCGTTCAGCAGTGCCGGCCAGGCGGCGCCGACGGTGAGTGTCTACAACTGGACCGATTACATTGGCGAGACCACCTTGGCGGACTTCCAGGCCAAGACCGGCATCAAGGTGATCTACGATGTGTTCGACTCCAACGAAACCCTGGAGGGCAAGTTGCTGGCCGGGCGCACCGGGTATGACGTGGTGGTGCCGTCCAACCATTTCCTGGCACGCCAGGTGAAGGCCGGTGCGTTTCTCAAGCTTGACCGTGCGCAGTTGCCCAACTTCAAAAACCTGGACCCCAAGCTGCTGAAGTTACTGGAACAGAACGACCCCGGTAATGCGCACTCGGTGCCATACCTGTGGGGCACCAATGGCATTGGCTACAACGTCGACAAGGTCAAGCAAGTGCTGGGTATCGACCGCATCGATTCGTGGGCGGTGCTGTTTGAACCGGAAAATATCAAGAAGCTGCATGAGTGCGGCGTGGCCTTCCTCGATTCAGCGGATGAGCTGTTCCCGGCGATCCTCAACTACATGGGCAAGGACCCACGCAGCGAGAATGCCGAGGACTACAAGCAGGCCGAAGCCAAGCTGCTGACGCTGCGGCCGTACATCACCTATTTCCACTCTTCCAAGTACATCTCGGATCTGGCCAACGGCAATATCTGCGTGGCCTTCGGTTATTCCGGCGACGTGTTCCAGGCCGCCAACCGCGCCAAGGAAGCCAAGAACGGGGTGAACATTGCGTACTCGATCCCCAAGGAAGGCTCCAACCTGTGGTTCGACCTGTTGGCGATTCCGGCCGATGCGAGCAACCCTAAAGAAGCCCATGCGTTCATCAACGACCTGCTTGAGCCTGAGGTGATTGCCAAGGTCAGCACCTCGGTGGGCTATGCCAACGCCAACCCGGCCGCCAAGCCGTTCATGCCTGCGGAGCTGGTGAACAATCCTGAGGTGTACCCGCCCCAGGACGTACTCGACAAACTCTATATCTCCACCACGCCTACGCCGGCGACCATGCGCGTGATGACCCGCGCCTGGAGCAAAGTGAAGTCCAACCGATGATGCAGCCCAATGAACACGCCCCGTCCTATTACCGCGCTTCGGCGAATGCCATGGCGCAGCGGCCCGCACTTGAGGCAGACCTGAGCGCCGATGTGTGTGTGATCGGCGGCGGCTTTACCGGGGTCAACACCGCCATCGAACTGGCCCAGCGCGGGCTCTCGGTGGTGCTGCTGGAAGCGCGCTGCATCGGTTGGGGCGCAAGCGGGCGCAACGGTGGGCAATTGATCCGTGGCATTGGCCATGATGTCTCCGGGTTCGCCAAATACGTGGGCGAGGAGGGCGTGCGCTATATGGAGCGGGCCGGTATCGACTCGGTCGCCCTGGTGGGCCAGCGCATTGCCGAGCACGGCATCGACTGTGACCTGCGCTGGGGGTTTTGCGAACTCGCCAATACTCCGGCGCAGTTCGCGGCGTTCAAGGGCGAACAGGCGCACCTGGCGGCCGTGGGGTATGCCCACGAAACGCGGCTGGTCGGCCCACAAGACATGGCACAGGTGGTGGGCTCTGCTATGTATGCCGGCGGCCTGGTCGACATGGGTTCCGGACATCTGCACCCGCTCAACCTGATATTGGGTGAAGCGCAGGCGGCCGAAGCCCTCGGGGTGCGTATCTTTGAGCACAGCCCGGTGCTGGAGCTGATCCATGGCGAAACGGTGCGGGTGCGCTGCACAGGCGGAAGCGTGCGCGCAGCCAACCTGGTGCTGGCATGCAATGCCCATCTTGAAGAGCTGGAGCCGCGCTTGAGCGGCAAGGTACTGCCGGCGGGCAGCTACATCATCGCCACCGAGCCTCTGCCTGAGCCCGTGGCCCAGCAGTTGATCCCACAGAACCTGGCGCTGTGCGACCAGAAAGTCGGCCTGGATTACTACCGGCTGACCGCCGACCGGCGTCTGTTGTTCGGTGGCGCCTGCCACTACTCGGGGCGCGACCCCCAGGACATCGCCGCGTACATGCGCCCGAAAATGCTCAAGGTGTTCCCGCAGTTGGCCAACACGGCTATTGAATTCCAGTGGGGCGGCAAGATCGGCATTACCGCCAACCGTTTTCCCCAGGTCGGGCGCCTCAAGCAGTACCCCAACGTGTTCTATGCCCAAGGCTATTCCGGTCACGGCTTGAACGTGACGCACTGGTGCGCACGGTTGCTGGCCGAAGGGATACACGCGGGTGCAAGCCAGGGCCTGGATATTTTCAGCCAGGTGCCGCACATGACCTTTCCCGGTGGCAAGGCGCTGCGCTCGCCACTGCTGGCGTTGGGGATGTTGTGGTATCGGTTGCGCGAAGCACTCTGATTGATCGTTCCCACGCTCTGCGTGGGAACGCCGCCGCGGACGCTCCGCGTCCCGCCGTTTAGTGACGCGGAGCGTCATGGGATGCATTCCCACGCGGAGCGTGGGAACGATCACCGGAGCGTGGGAACGATCAGTCGGTCAGCACTTTGCGAAAGGTTTCCACCAACGGCCTCAAGTTAACGCGGTGCCATGCCGCCCACAGCGGTGTGGTGTAGGCCAGCCACGGCAGTTCGCGCAATACCACGCCCGGTGGAGCGTTGCGGCTCAGGCCCTTTTGCACCATCGCCACCCCTAGCCCCGACGCGACCAGGCCCAATGCAGTAAAGGGCTCGCTGGCCTCCATGGGGATCTGCGGGATGAAACCGGCGCGGATGCAGGCGGCGACGAAATCATCGGCCGGGTTGGCGCCAGGTTTGCGCTGCACGCCGATCCATTGTTGGTCGGCCAGGTGTTCGGGCAACAGTTCAGGGTGTTGAGCCAGCGGATGCTGTTCAGGCAGGGCCAGCAGCATCGGGTCATCGAGGACTTGCCAGGCGGTCAGGTCCGGGTCGTCGGCGGCAGGTGGTTCGCTCACCAGGGCGATGTCCAGGCTGCGTTGGCGCAAACCTTCCAGTTGTTCCAGGGAGGGCAGGTTGTACAGCTTGATATGCACGGCGGGCCGGTCGTCGCGCAGTATGCGCAAGGCATTGGGCAAGACACCGGCGTGCATGGCGTTTTCGATATAACCGATGCACAAACCGCCTTCTTCGCCGCGGCCCAGGCGCTTGCCCAGAGACTCCAGGCGGTTGGCGTGGGTCAGCAGTGCCTTGGTTTCGGCCAGGAAAGTCTGGCCGTCGCGGGTCAAGCGGATACGCTGCTGGCTGCGTTCGAACAGGGTAAGGCCCAGGCGTTCCTCGAGCTGGGCGATCTGCCGACTCAGGGGCGATTGGGAAATGTGCAAGCGCTCGGCGGCGCGGCCGACGTGTTCTTCTTCGGCCACCACTTCGAAGTAGCGCAACTGGCGTAGATCAATCATGTAAGACCTGCAAGGACTCAAGTTGGTCGCAGTATGTCTTGGACGGTCTGATCTGCGCAATCTAGCATCTGCTCAACGGTCACAGCGACCTCGCACCGATTGAGGAACCACCATGAGCTTGAAAGACACACTGCCCGGCGTACTGGGCTTTGGCACCGCCCCCTTGGGCAATATGTTTCGCGCTATCCCCGAAGAAGAAGCCCAGGCCACCGTCGAGGCCGCCTGGAGCCACGGCGTGCGTTACTTCGATACCGCGCCGTTCTACGGCTCGGGCCTGTCGGAAATCCGCTTGGGCCAGGCCCTGTCCAACTATCACCGCGATGACTACGTGCTCAGCACCAAGGTTGGCCGGGTAATTCTCGATGAAGTCGAAGAAACCGCCCGTGACCTTGGGGAAAAAAGCGGCGTATTCGAACACGGCCGGCCCAATAAAATAATCAATGACTACAGCGCCGACGCCACCCTGCGCTCCATTGAAGACAGCCTGACACGCCTGCAAACCGATCGCCTGGACATCGTGTGGGTTCACGACATCGCCCAGGATTTTTACGGCGACCAATGGCTGGAATACTTCAACCAGGCCCGCACTGGTGCCTTCAAAGTACTCACCCGTTTGCGCGAGCAAGGAGTGATCAAGGCCTGGGGGCTGGGCGTCAATCGTGTCGAGCCTTGCGAGTTGACCCTGGACCTGGCCGAAGCCCAGCCCGACGGCTTTCTGCTGGCGGGTCGCTATACGCTGCTGGACCACGACCGCGCCTTGCAGCGCCTGATGGACGCAGCCCACGCCCAGCAGGTCGAGATCGTCGTCGGTGGCCCGTACAGCTCCGGCATCCTCGCTGGCGGTGCGCACTTTGAATACCAGCAAGCCGGTCCGGCGATCATTGCCAAGGTCGAGCACATCAAGGCGATTGCCCAGGCGTTTGGCGTCAGTATCAAGGCCGCTGCGCTACAGTTTTCACTGGCGCATCCGGCGGTGGCGGCGGTGATTCCCGGTGCCAGTCGTCCGGGGCGGATTGCCGAAGACGTCGCGGCGTTGTCTGAACAGATTCCAGCAGCCTTCTGGCAGGCGTTGCGCGAGGCCCGCTTGATCTCGGACCGTGCACCTTTGCCTCTCTCACGTTAAGGAGCTTGAGCATGAAGATTGATGTAAGCGGCAAAGTGGCTATTGTCAGCGGCAGCACCGCCGGTATCGGCCTGGGCATCAGCCAGGCCCTGGCGCAATCCGGTGCCACGGTGGTGGTGATCGGGCGTGATGCAGGCAAGGTGGACGACGCCTTGGCGAGCATTCGCCAGGCGGTTCCCGCTGCTCAACTGCGTGGTGTGGTGGCCGACCTCGGCACCGTTGAAGGCGCACAGAAACTCTTCGCCGCCGAACCCCGCGCCGACATTCTGGTCAACAACCTGGGCATCTTCGACGCGGTGGATTTCTTCGACGCGCCGGACAGTGAGTGGGCGCGCTTCTATGAGGTCAATGTGATCTCCGGTGTGCGCCTGGCGCGGCATTATGTGCCGGGCATGGTCGAGCAGGGCTGGGGCCGGGTGATCTTCGTGTCGTCGGAGTCTGGCGTGGCGACGCCGGCCGACATGATCAACTACGGGGTGACCAAAAGCGCCAACCTGGCGGTGTCCCACGGCCTGGCCAAGCGCCTGGCGGGTACTGGGGTGACGGTGAATGCTATCTTGCCGGGGCCGACCTTTACCGATGGCCTGGAACACATGCTCAAGGACGCTACGGCCGAATCCGGGCGCAGTGCCCGCGAGGAAGCGGATGTGTTTGTGCGCCATGCGCGGCCCACCTCGATCATCCAGCGCGCGGCCAATGTGGATGAAGTGGCGAACCTGGTGGCGTACATTGCTTCACCGCTGTCTTCGGCGACGACCGGTGCCGCGCTGCGGGTCGACGGTGGCGTTGTCGACAGCATGGCAATCTGATTTTTTCCTGACTGGAGTATTGATCGTGGCAACAGCGTCTTCTGTGATTGAAATTGCGGTGTCGGCCGACCAGGTCTGGCAACTAATTGGCGGCTTCAACAGCCTGCCCGACTGGCTGCCTTTGATTGCCAAGAGCGAGCCGAGCGAGGGTGGTCGTGTGCGTCACCTGACCGCCGCTGACGGCGGCACGATTGTCGAGCGCTTGCAGACTTTCGACAACGTGGCGCGCACCTACAGCTACACCATTGAAGCGTCGCCGTTTCCGGTGAGTGCCTACCTGTCGACCTTGCAGGTTGAAGCGTTGACGGACACCTCGGCGAAAGTGACCTGGTCCGGCGTGTTCACGCCGGCAGCGGGTACCACCGATGCGCAAGTCGAGGAATTGTTTGCCGGTATTTACGAAGGCGGGCTTGAGGCGCTGCGCGGTAACTTCTAAAGATTGTGGTGAGGGAGCTTGCTCCCGCTGGACTGCGTAGCAGTCCCACAAAGAGCGGGGCCGCTTCGCTCCCCAGCGGGAGCAAGCTCCCTCGCCACAGGGTTGGGTTTTAGCCTATATGGAGCAAGGCTGCCGCGACAGCCTCTGCCGGCGTCATCTGCGCCGTATCCAGCCTGAACGGTGGTACCTCCCAGCGTTCATACTCATGTGCCTGTACCGATTCCCAGGTCGGTGGCACCAGCCCGGGAATATCGCCCACACGCCCTTCGACTCGACGCCGATGCGCCTGCTGATCGGTACACACCACCTCGATATTGATCAGTGCCACGCCGGCCGCTGTCGCCACCGCTTGCCAGGCATCGCGGCTTTCCTTCACCGGGTTCACACAATCGGCGATCACCCGCTGTCCCAGGCGCAGGTTACTCAGCGCCAGCGCATTCGCCACACCGTAGCCGCTGGCCCCCACATCGCCCACCAACACCGCAGCCTCCCGCAGCGCCTGCTCAATCACATCGATACGCAGGTAAACCGCGCCCAACTGTCGCGCCAGCTCCCTGGCAATCGTGGTCTTGCCACTGCCAGGCAAGCCGCTGAATACAATAAGCATGACCCATCAACCCCATATGTAGGAGCGAGCTTGCTCGCGAAAAACGCCAACAAAAACGCGTACTGCCTGAATAAACGCGGTGCCTGTGAGTTTTTCGCGAGCAAGCTCGCTCCTATAGTGGTATTAGAACCGCGTGATTCATTTCACCCACAGGAGCGCCCATGACCCTGCCGTTCGTGAAGATGCACGCCCACGGCGACGACTTCATTATCATCGACCGCCGTGGCGAGGATAACCCCGTTAATGCGCAGATTGCCCGCCACCTGGGTAACCGCCGCACCGGCATCGGTTTCAATCAACTGGCGGTGGTGCTCGACTGTGAGCAGGCCGCCGCGCGCGTTCAGTTCTGGAACCCGGACGGAACACGCCTGCAAACCTGCGGCAGCGCGACTCGTGGCGTGGCCGATCGCCTGATGCATGAGGCAGGCGCCGAGACCATCGTGCTGCTTAGCGACCGCGGTTTACTGACATGCACACGTGCTGATGGGCAGCGGGTGTCGGTGGACATGGGCGCACCCTCGCTGGGCTGGGCGTCGGTACCCTTGGCCAAGGCGGTGGACACCTGCGTGTTGCCTATCGACGGCCAGCCGGCAGCGTGCAGCATGGGCAACCCGCATTGCACGTTTTTTGTAGAGGATGTGACTGCGCTCGATATTGAGGCCATGGGCTCGACCCTGGAAGTTCACCCGCTGTTTCCGGCCAGGACCAATGTGCATTTCGTGCAAGTGCTGGACCGCGGCCATATCCGCCTGCGTATCTGGGAGCGTGGCGGCGGTGTGCCGCTGGGGTCCGGTTCATGCTGTTGCGGGGCGGTCGTCAACGGCATCCGGCGAGGGCTGCTCGATGAGCGTGTGGAGGTCCAGTGCGACGGCGGCGCGGTCACGGTGCAATGGGACGGGCAGGGCGGGGTGATATTGACCGGCGGTGTCGAGCCGATCATGCAGGGCACCGCGTACCTGTACTAGAACTTCACGGTAAACGTGGTACCGGCGCTCGCACAGGAACTCACCGCCACGTCGCCGCCATGTACTTTGGCCAGTTCGCGCACGATATACAGGCCCAGGCCTACGCTGCGCACGTCGCTGCCCTGGTCGGTGCCGCGGGTCATGGGTTCGAACAATCCGGCCAGCAGGGTTTGGGGAATCGCCGGGCCGTGGTTGTGCACCGCGACCGCGCAGGTGTTGTCGCCCAGGCGTGAGGTGATGGTAATCGGCTGCAGCAAGTCGCCATAGGCCACGCTGTTGGCCACCAGGTTACCGATCATCTGTTGCACACGGTCGGCGTCCAGGCACGCGTCGCCCTGGCCCTCGGCGTGATGCACCAGCGTGGCCTTGGGGAAGGCCACCCGCAGTTCGTCGACGCTGCGATGAATAACGCCATGCAGGTCCAGCGGTTGCGGCTTGATGGTAATGCCCTGGCCGACCCGGGCCTGGGTGAAGTCCAGCAGATCGGCAATCATGCGATGGGCGCGTTCGGATGACTGGCCGATATGCCCCAGTAGCTGGCGCTCCTTGGCCGTGCGCTCGCCGCGCTGGAGAAAGTCGGCGGCCATGCGGATCGCCGTCAGAGGGTTTTTCAGGTCGTGGCTGACAATCGCCACCATCTGTTCGGCAAACAACGCCCGGCGCTGGGCAATGGCGTAGGCCTCGCTCAGCTCGGCCTGGGCCTGTTGCAGGGCCAGTTCCGTGGCGGTTTTTTCCTGCAGCAGGGCTTCGGCCTGCTTGCGCGCATTGAGCAGTTCGCGCTCGTACTTGTCACGGTCGGTGGTGCCGAACAGCGCCAGGTCATACACCACGCCGTCCGGCTGCTGGCGCTGGTTGGCATTGAGCAAGACCGTGACTTTGTGCCCGTTGCAATGGCGGATGTCGAGTTTCACCTCGGTGACGCTGCCGTGCATGCGCAGCATTGGCGCCAGGTGCGTCTGGTAGAAAATCCGCCCGCCCATGGCCAGCAGGTCCTGGAAACGCCGGCCCAGCAGTTGGGCCGCAGTGAAGCCCAGCCAATCGCACAAGCGCGGGTTGACGTGCAGGATCGTGCCATCTTCCTGGGTCACCGCCAGGGCACAGGCCGCGCTGTCAAACAGCGGGTCAACGGGCATCGGCAGCCGCCCAAGGGGCCAGGAACCGGTCCATCGCCGCGGCACACGCCTGGGGGGCGCTCATATGCGGGCAATGGCCGACATTCTCGACCAGGCAATAAGTGCTGTTAGGTAACACGGTGTGCAGGTATTCACCCACGGCCACGGGGGCGATCAGGTCGTCGGTCGATTGCAGGATCAGCACCGGGGTGGTCAGGCCGAACACATCCTGGCGGTTATCCGACAGGAAGGTCACGCGGGCGAACTGCTTGGCGATGTCCGGCTCGGTGCGACAGAAGCTGTCGGTGAGCGCCTCGCTCAGGTGCGGCTGCGTCGGGGCGCCCATGATCACCGGGGCCATGGCGCTGGACCAGCCCAGGTAGTTGCTGTCGAGGGTGTCGAGCAGGTCGTCGATGTCGTCGCGCTTGAAACCGCCGACATATTCCTCGGTATCGATATAGCGCGGCGATGGGCCAATCATCACGTGCGCGGCAATGCGCTGCGGGATGAAACGGTCGGCGAGGGTGCCGATCATCGCGCTGACCGAGTGGCCCACCAGAATCACCGGGCCTTGGGCGTAGGCGTCGATAATCTCGTTCAGGTCATGGGCATAGCCATCCAGGCGGCTGTATTTGGCTTTGTCGAACGCACTCACGTCCGACAGGCCGGCGCCGACCAGGTCATACAGCACCACGCGAAAGCGCTCGAAAAAGTGCGGTGCCAAGGCATTCCACATAGCCTGGTTGCAACCAAAGCCGTGGGAAAACACCAGCGTCGAGGGACCGTTGCCCATCACATGTACATTGTTGCGGTGACGTAGGTCCATGGAGTTCTCGTGGATGGCTAATTGCTATGCAGCGTAGTGGGCAGTTTAGATAGTCGCAGGCCCTGGGTCACGCGTTTGCGTGCAGATAAGGTAAAGTCGGCGCCTTCAGGGAGAGACTTCAGGTAACCATACATGATCGTGCTTGTGCGGCAATCGGTGTTCAGCCTACTGGCCCTGGTATTTTCCAGCCTGTTTATCACCGCGCATGCGGACACCTCGCCGATTGGGGTTGCCCTTGATCAGCGGGTCATTGACCTGACCAATACCCTCGATTCGGGCACCGTGCTGCGCCTCAAGCAACAACTCGCCGACCTTGAACAACGCAAAGGCGCGCAAGTGGCGGTATTGCTGGTGCCAACCACCGGCAGCGCCGATATCGAAGGCTACGCCAACCAACTGTTTCGTGCCTGGAAACTGGGGCGCAAGGACGTCAACGACGGCATCCTGCTGGTGGTGGCCAAAGCCGACCGCACAGTGCGCATCGAGGTGGGTTATGGCCTGGAAGGCATCGTCACTGACCTGCTGGCCCATCGCATCATTGAAGAACGTCTCACTCCAGCGTTTCGTCAGGGCGATTTTGCCGGTGGCATCCAGCAAGGCGTGAGCGCGCTGGTGGTCCTGGTGGACGGCGGCGACCTGCCTGAAGTGGCCGGGCCGGGGATCAACCCGCAATTTTTCGCGATATTGGCGGCGTTTGTCCTGGGGGCGCTCGCCGGTACACTGATCGCCGCTGGCAAGTTGCACTGGCGCAGAGCTTTGATCATCGCAGTTGCGGCCACGCTGTTGCTGACGGTATTGGCCGGTGGTCGGGACTGGCCGATGTTCCTCTTTGCAATGCCGCTGACCTTGTTGATTGGCGGCGCGTTATTTGGCGCGTTGTGGCAGGTGCGCACGCTGTTTTACGGCGTGATCGGGTTGCTGGCTTACATCCTCGGGTTGGTGGTGGCAAACCAGTACGCGGCCGTCAGTTTCACCTATTGGTTGCTGTGGCCACTGGGCGCCTTGGTGGTGCTAGGGTTGTACCTAGTGCTGGGGCTGCTCATGAGGGAGACCTGGCGCACCAGCCGCGCAGGTTTTATCGTACGACTGCTGGCGGCGGTGGCCGTGTACGGAGTGGCGGGGCAGGTGATGGACGGCGATCGCGACGCCTGGTTGCTGGCATTTCCTATCGCATCGTTTGTTGCGCTGATTATCTTTGGCAAGGTTGGCGAGGGCTCTGGCTCGGGCGGTGGGTCCAGTTCAAGTTCCAGCAGCTCCAGCTCCAGCAGCAGTTCGTCGGGTGGCGGTGGTTCCAGTGGCGGCGGTGGGGCTTCCGGGAGTTGGTAAGCCATTCAGCGGATGTTCGGCATTTAGACACTTACCGGCGCGGATCAGAGCGTTAACACCATCTCATGCCACGCCATACCGCCGTGCTCCGACGGCGAAGGTCGTACATAGGTATAACCCATACGCTTGTACAACGGCACATGCTGTTCCTTGCACATCAGGTGGATTGTCTGTTTGCCCATTGCTTGCATGCGTTGCACGAACTCGGTCATCAGTCTTTTCGCATAGCCCTTGCCTTGATGGGCCGGGTCGACCACCACCGACATGATCACCACATTCGGCGCCTCGGCCGCATGGCCCACCAACTCCTTGAAGGCCTCGTCCGACATTACTACCTCATGGGCACAGCCCGAGTTGATGAACCCCACCACTGCGCCATCTTCCTCCAGGATCAAAAAGCCTTCGGGATACTGCGCGATGCGCGTGACGATCTTTTCAAGCGTTGCGGCTTCGTCGCCCTCGTAGGCGGTGGTTTCGATTTCAAAGCAGCGTGCGGCGTCGGTGGGCAGGGCGTTGCGCAGGGTGAGGGTGGGCATGGGCGGTTCCAAGGGGGGTCAGTGAAAGGCCACATCATAGAGAAACGTTGCACCTTTGGCACCGCAAGGCCGGCCCTGACGGGTGAAGCGTGAGGTTCAACTTCGGTGCCCCGCAATCAAACTGTGCGGCTTGCCTGCGATGACGGCCTGAAGGCCGACACCTATCTACCTGACCCTACGCAATCCAAATGTGGGAGCTGGCTTGCCTGCGAAGGCGTCCTAACAGGCGACGCCTATCTAACTGACACCCCCGCGATTCCAATGTGGGAGCTGGCTTGCCTGCGATGACGACCGACCAGCCGACGCCTATCCACCAGAGACCCGAACGATCAAGCTGTGGGAGCGGGCTTGCTCGCGAAGGCGGCCTGGCGGTCATCACCATTGGATTGTGTACATATCCATTGCTGCGGTAACGGCCACTTAGGGTTCCGCTCTGACAGCGGCTCACTTTTGAAAAGCGCAAAAGTAAGCAAAACGCTCTTGCCCCACCACTCGGCACCTCGCTTAGGCTCGGTGTGCCCGTAATCCGCCAGTGATTTGGGGGGCCGCCGCCACGCGCCATCCATGGCGCGGGGCGGCTAAACCGGCATCCCTGCCGGTTTACCCCCCAAATCCCTGTCGAATTCCGGCCAGCGTGGTTTGACGGGGCGCTTAAGATCAAGATCAAAAGCAGATCAAGAGCAAGAGCGGATCGCTTCGCATCGTGGTTACCGCCTGGGTAGGAGCGAGCTTGCTCGCGAAAAACTCACAGACGCCGCGTATATTCAGGAAACACGCGTTATCGTTGGCGTTTTTCGCGAGCAAGCTCGCTCCTACAGAAGGCGATGCGGGTAGAGTTGAGCTTCGCAAAAACCAGAAAACCCGCCGAGGCGGGTTTTCTCACAACTTACAGTCCATCAAGCCACAGCAGGTGAATCAAGGCCGCGCTTTTCAATCACCGTAAACACATCCGCCACATCCTGGACCATGATCCGGGCGGTATTGGCGACGGTGTTGATATCGTGCTCGGCATAGTCCGATACGTTGGAGCAGGCCATCAAGTGCAGGTAGGCGAGTGCGGCGTTGAGGCGTTCGCTGGCGCAGGCGTGCAACTCGCTGAGCGGCGCGTCGCTGTCGATCAGCAGTACCGGATAGTCGGTTGCGGTTTGGGACATGGGGGTGAAGCGGCGGGGCAGGTGCTGAGTTGTCATGGTGTAAATCCTCAAATTAAGAAGAATTACCACCGGCTCTGCTGCGAAACAGATTGGGTGGCAGCTGTGCGCGGGTTCGCAGACCGGACGATTTACACCAAAACCCGGCAGACCCGAAAGTCTCCCACGCACAACCGCCATAAAACATCCGGCAGCCGAGGTCGGCTGTGCCATGTCTGACGGTGTCGGTGTAAATCGTTGTAGGGCTGCGAAACCCTGTCGCGGACCGAGGTCTACGATGATGCGAACTATAAGGGGCGAGATAGCCGCATGCAATACAACTCTCGAAATCACGTTCGATTTACTTCCGTAAGTCTTCGACGCATCGAGTAAGTCGGAGCAGGCTATCGGGAGGTGTTTTTTGGGAGAGCAGTTGGGCTACACTGGCATATCATAATGATGGCTTTGGCCTGGTTGTTCTCAGCGAGTGGATTAGATGGACTTAAAGAACGCGGTAATTTTGGAGCGCTACAAATATATCTTGGCTAGGAAGCAATCTCTAAATGAGGCTACATTTAAAATCGCGGCGATTTATCAAGCGTTAATGCTGGGTGTCGCTGTTGCACAGTATAATGTGCTGTTGTCAGCTCATGAAAAAAAGATAAGCTCTGATCTTTCTTTGTTTTCAACGTATTGTTTGATGGCGATATTCATCATAATAAGTGCTTTCGTGTTTTCCTTATTGTGTGGAGGGGTCTTTGCGTGGCTAAAGTATAAGAGGGATGAGGATGGGGTGGAGTTGAAGGTCTTCGGTGTTTGTCGCCCCAAGGTTAGAGTGTTAAGTTTGTTTACTTGGTATGAAACATATTTTGCACTAGTCGTTTTTTTAATTGGGTTGGGTGGGGTATATATGTATGTGAGGTGTATTATTCCGGAGGCTTGAATTTATTTTAGTTTTGAGATGGATGAGCAGCTGCGTTGCGGATAAGCTGTATTAGTCGGTGAGCGCTTTGATCTTTTGGTTTTGAGATTCTAACATGGGTGGCTAAAATGGATTTTTTGATTTTGTATTTTTTATGTGGCATTAATTTCGACTTTTTGGGGGGGCAGTTATGAGTGAGCTTTCTTCTGAAATAAGAAAGACTGGACTTTACAATAAGCTCTCAAGTGATAAAGAGCTCTGCGATGCATTGTGTGGTATGAGAGGAATTGCATCTGCACTTGCAAGCACTATTTCGAATAGTGTGCCATCGTTCACCGATCATTCCGTCAGGCATATGGACGCTCTTTGGGTGGTGACAGATAGTGTTTTAACTGTTGGAGAGATAGAGCAGCTGACTTGTGCTGAAGCATTTTTGCTGGCAAGCGCGTTTTATTTGCATGATTTGGGTATGGCCTATGCCGCTACGCTCGAGGGGCGGGATCGTTGCTTAAAGTCTAATCATTATAATTCTTTCGTGTCTTGTCTCCCTGAAAACGAGAAAAAAAAAGGAGAAATAAATGCGCAGGCTTTGAGTTTTGCGGTTAGGAAAATGCACGCTGCGGCGGCTCATGAACTTTCAGTAAGTAAGGTTCCTGGGACAGAGTATTATCTGTTTGAGTCTAAAGATTTTCGGGACGCTTGGGGGACGACCTGCGGTCAAATAGCTGCAAGTCATCATTGGGATATAGATAAAGTTGACGTTGAGCTTGGCCGGCTCGGAGTGCTTCCTTTGCCGGGTGGCCGGAGCGGGGACTTAGGGTACGTTGCGTCAATTTTGAGAGTGGTTGATTTTGCTCATATAAATAGGGATCGTGCTCTTTCAATTGAAAGAGCGTTCAGATCTCCTATGGCTACTGACAGCCTAATACATTGGCTTGCGCAGGAGAATATAGATGGCCCTGTCAGAGACGGGCATGAGTTGATGTATAGATCAGCTGGATCAATTTCCAATGTGGATTCTTGGTGGCTGTATTATGAAATGCTTTCAAGTCTAGATGCCGAAATTCGCTCTGTCCAAAGGTACCTGAAGCGACGAACTTCGAGTTTGTCTCGTTTTAGTCTTCAAGGGGTATTAGGCGCCTCAAGCCCTGAAGAAGCATCGATGTACGTTAAACCTGATAGTTTTATGCCTATTGAGGTTAACTTAAGGACTGGATCAATTGACCGGCTAGTCAAGCTGCTCGCGGGTGAATCTTTGTATGGGCCTGACCCTATGGCGGCCGTTAGAGAGCTTCTGCAGAATGCTAATGATGCAGTTAGGTTGAAGTATCATACTGCATCAGATGAGTGGGATGAGCATGTTGCGAAACTTCCTATAAAGGTCGACTACTATCAAGAGGATGAGAGATTTTATCTTGTAGTATCTGATTTTGGCGTGGGGATGAGCGCTAGGGTGATGACAGACTATTTGATTTCAATCGCGTCAAATTACTGGGAATCTCAGTTCTTTACTGATTTTCCAAACGCAACGGCACGTGGTTTCTCACATGCGGGAAAATTCGGTATAGGATTCCTGTCCGTCTTTATGCTCGGCGACGAGATTGAGGTTACGTCAAATAGGGTGGCAGGAGACCGGACTGTATTAAAGCTGCACGGTGTTGGGCGGCGAGGGGAGTTGCGAGGAGCTCCATTTAGTGCTAAAAGCGGTACGAGTGTGAAGATACGGCTTCGCGATTCGGTTGTGGCTCGGTTAGGATTTATTGAGCGATTAGTTAGGTCGTATGCACCTATGCTTAGTACATCAATTAAAACAACAGTGTTTGGTAAAGAGTATTTGCTGCAGCCGGGCTGGCTTTTTGATTTGTCAGCGAGTGAATTTAAAGAACAGGTTTTATTAATCATCAACGATTTGCGCGGTGTGCAGGTGTCGTCAAGATATCATGATGAACGTGATTCAGAAAATTATTATGGTAAGGTTTGGGGCGGCGGTGCGCCAGAGTTTACTACCGATAAGGTCAGGCTCGTTGTTTCTCCCGCTAGTAAGAGTGTGCTGTGTTTAAAAGGACTTTCACTTCAAGTTATCGCTACGCCAGGGTTCGTCGGCGTAATTGAGGTTGAAGATGTCACGCCTGACGTAAGTCGGAGGCGAGCACTGGATTTTGATTGCTCAAGTGTTCTGCAGCAGGCAAGTTTGGCTGTTATGTCCGAGTTGGTCTCTGGTTTTGAAGCGTATTGTTCTGAGGGGTTAATGCTTGAGAAAATTCAAGTGGTTGCTAATGCTGTGTCTACCTACGGAAAGCAAGTTTTAACGGGTTCAAAAATTAAGTGGATAAGCAATATTTCGTTGCCTGGTGAAGTTTCGGTTTGTGATACGTTAAAGTTGCGTGAGTTGTTGGGTGCTAATGACATTGTGTTTATAGCATATGATGCTCAGCCGTGGACCGCTATGAAGCTCTGGACTCGAGGAACAGAAAACGTTACTGGTGAGGCTGCGTTTTTGCTTGGGGAGTTAGGGGGTGGGCCTGGTTATACTAGAGAGGTTCACTATAAGAGAGATTCGTTTTTAAATATATGGCCTCGTTTTCAAAATAATGTGATGCTGGGTTTGTTAGTGGAAATTATTGCCGAGGTTTGGGGGGTTAGCGTGGAGCATCTGACTGGTCAGGATGGGTGGAGACACGAAGGTGGAACGGTTTTTGGCAGATTTCAGAAAATGATACCTAAATAGTTTCGGGTTTTTGGAATTTTATTCAAAAACTCTGTTTAGTTGGTGTGTTAACTATTTTTCTGTTTTGAGCGCTCACCCGCATACGTATTGAAATCGGGTGAGCTCTAACTTAATAAACTACAAGGCTTCCGTATTACCTATCGCAAATTTTTCCCCCTCCATCCGGCGCTTATACGCACTGTCCCGACTCGCCAACCAGAAGTACAACGGCGAGGTCACCGCCAGCCCCACCACCCACGACAAGTCCGCGCCGTTGATGTGCTGCGAAATCGGCCCCACGTACAGCGGCGTGTTCATGAACGGAATCTGCACCACGATCCCCACCGCATAGGCCAGCAGCGCCTGGGGGTTGTACTTGCCGTAGATGCCGCCATCCACGCGGAAGATCGAGGCGATGTCGTATTGGCCTTTGTGAATGGCATAGAAGTCGATCAGGTTGATCGCCGTCCAGGGCACCAGCACCACCAGCAGCACCAGCACCATGTCGACGAAGTGGCCGATGAAGTCTTGGGAGGCAAACACCGCCGCAATCGAACAGGCGGCCAGCACGATGATGGAGATCACTGCACGGCTTTTCGCGGTCGGGATCCAGCGGTAGGCGAAGGTCTGTACCAGGGTGATGATCGACAGCACCGCGCCGTACAGGTTGAGGGCGTTGTGGCTGATCACGCTGAGCAGGAACAGTACCAGCATCAACGGGCCGATGGCGCCGGTGGCGAGTTTGACGGCGTCCATGGTGTCCATGCCTACCGGCGTGGCGAGCACTGCCACGGCGCCGAAGATGAACGCCAGGCTCGACCCCAGGGCCGAGCCCAGGTAGGTGGTCCAGAAGGTGGCAGCCACCGGCACGTCGGCTGGCAGGTAGCGTGAGTAGTCCGACACGTACGGCGCAAAGGCGATCTGCCACAGCGCGGCCAGGGAAACGGTGGCCAGCCAACCCGAGATGTTGAAGCTGCCACGGCTGAGGAAATCCGTGGTCTGTACATGGGTGAAGATGTAGCCAAAGCCCAGCACGATGCCGGCGCCCAGTACCCAGGTGCCGATGCGGTTGAGTACGTGGATGAAGCGATAGCCGATGATGCCGATGATCCCGGAACCGATGGCGCCGATGACGATGCCCACCGGCACAGGCACGGCGTCCACCACGCCATGCAGGGATTTACCGGCCAGCACAATGTTGGAGGCGAAGAAGCCGATGTACATCACCCCAGCAATCACCACCACCAGCAACGCGCCGAGGGAGCCGAACTGAGCACGGCTCTGGATCATCTGCGGGATGCCCATCTGCGGGCCCTGGGCCGAGTGCAATGCCATCAACACACCGCCGACCAAATGGCCGACAAGAATGGCGACAATGCCCCACACCAGGTTGAGGTGGAACAGTTGCACACCCAGTGCGCCAGTGACGATAGGCAACGGCGCGATGTTGCCGCCGAACCACAGGGTGAACAGGTCTCTTACCTTTCCATGGCGATCTTCCGGAGGCACGTATCCAATCGTGTGTTTTTCGATGAGCGGGGCGGAGGATGTTGCAGTGGTAACCATGACGAGCTCCAAGGCAAGGTGAGTACGTGGACGTACTTCGCTATGCGCTGCACGGGCGGCGCTTTGTTGTTGGAGTGATCATCTGTAATGGGCGCAGGCAGGTAAATTAGTAAGTTTGTTGCTATAGACCTTAAAAAAAATATCTCACGTGGTTTTATGCTCCGGTATGTTGCATGGGCTTCAATGGCTTGAAAAACCGGTGTATCTGCGCACCTGTTTGGGGCGAAAACCCACGTTTATGGAGGTGCCGATGGCTGCCTACAACCTGCGCCAGCTCAGATATTTTGTGACCACGGCCGAATGCGGCAGCGTCGCCGAGGCGTCGCGCAAGCTGTATATCGCCCAGCCGTCGGTGTCTACGGCGATCAAACAGCTGGAAGACAGCTTTGGCGTGCAGCTGTTTATCCGCCACCACGCCCAGGGCGTTTCCCTTACGCCCAGTGGCGCGCGCTTTTATCGCAAGGCGTTGGAGCTGTTGCGGGTGGCCCATGAGTTCGAGCAGAACGCCCTGGCGGATAATGACGTGGTGGCCGGGCAGATCGACATCGGCTGCTTTGAAACCGTGGCGCCGTTGTACCTGCCACGCTTGATCGCCGGCTTCAAGGCACGCTGGCCAGGGGTGGAGATCCGCATCCGCGATGGCGAGCAGCAGGAATTGGTGCAGGCGCTGACCGCAGGCAGTATCGACGTGGCGATGTTGTTTGAGCACGACCTGGGCGGCACTATCGAGACCACGCCACTGATGCCGCCCCAACAGCCCTATGCGTTGCTGCCGGCCGATCACCGCTTCGCCCAGCAGGCCAGGGTGTCCCTGGCCGACCTGGTGCTGGAGCCAATGATTTTGCTGGACGTGTTGCCCAGCCGTACCTACTTCGTGAGCATCTTCGAAGAGCGCGGGCTGACCCCGAATATCGTATTCAGCTCGCCCTCCATCGAAATGGTGCGGGGCATGGTGGGGCGCGGGTTCGGGTTCTCGGTCCTGGTGACCAGACCCTTCAGCGAGTACACCTATGATGGGCAGAAGGTGGTGTGCATTCCCTTGGCTGAAACGGTCACGGGGTCCGGGTTGTCGGCCGTGTGGTTGCGCCGTGCACCGCTGACCAAGCCGGTGCAATTGTTTGTCGACTATTGCCGTGAAGAACTTGCGCGGTTACTGGCGTGACTGCGAACCAGCCCCGCGCGCTTATGCGGGTCAGTGCTCGGCCAACTGGAGCTGTTGCTTGGCCAGCTTCACCACATTGTCCAGGGTAAACCCGAATTTCTCCTGCAACTTTGCCAGCGGTGCCGAGGCGCCAAAGCTGTTCATCACCACCTTGGCGCCGGTCTGCCCGACATAGCGGTCCCAGCCCAAGGGACCTGCCTGTTCCACCACCACGCGGGCTTTCACTGCGGGCGGCAACACGCTGTCGCGGTAGGCTTGATCCTGGTCTTCAAACAGCTCCCAACTGGGCATCGATACCACGCTGGCGGCAATGCCTTCACCTTTGAGCTGCTCATACGCGGCGACCGCCAGGCTGACTTCGCTGCCTGTTCCTATCAGGATGACCTCAGGCTCTTGCGCACTGGCCAGCACGTAGGCACCTTTGGCCGCACCGCAGGCCGCCGCGTACTGGGTGCGATCCAGGGTGGGCAGCGGCTGGCGTGACAGCACGACACAGCTGGGCCGATGAGTCTGGGCCAAGGCGACTTTCCACAATTCCAGCGTTTCATTGGCATCGCCCGGGCGCAAGGTCAACAGCCCCGGCGTGGCCCGCAGTTGGGTGAGGTGTTCGATAGGCTGATGTGTCGGTCCATCCTCGCCGACGCCGATGGAGTCATGGGTAAACACGAAGATCACGGGTAATTCCATGATCGCCGCCAGGCGGATCGGCGGTTTCATGTAATCGCTGAATACCAGGAAGGTCGAGGTATACGGGCGCAGGTAGGACAGCGCCATGCCGTTGGCGATTGCGCCCATGGCGTGTTCGCGGATACCGAAGTGCAGGTTGCGCCCGCTGTAATCATCCGCGCTGAAACGCCCGGCGTCGTCGAAGGTGAGGTTGGTCTTGGTCGAGGGCGACAAATCCGCCGAGCCGCCCAGCAGCCAGGGGATCTGTTGGGCGAAGGCATTCAACGCTTCGCCGCCTGAGGCACGGCTGGCGACGCCTTTGGCATCGGCGGCAAAGTCTGGCAGGTGCGCTTGCCATTGCTCGGGCATTTCCCCGGCGCGCATGCGTTGCAGTTCATCGGCCCGTTGCGGCTCGAGGGAGGCCAGGGTCTGGTTCCATTCGGCGTACAACGGCTCGGCACGTTCGTAAAGGGCATCGCGCAACACTGTGCGAGCCTCTTGCGGCACCAGGAAGCTCGAATCCTGCGGCCAGCCATAGGCGGCCTTGGTCAGGCGAATTTCATCGTCCCCCAACGGCTCCCCATGGGCAGCAGCGGTATTGTGTTTGTGCGGTGAGCCGTAGCCGATCACGCTGTCCACGACGATCAAGGTGGGCGCGCCGGTGTTGGCCTTGAAGGTTTCCAGCGCCACGCTCAAGGCCTGCAAGTCATTGGCGTCGGTGACATGCACGGTGTGCCAGCCATACGCCTGGAAGCGTTGGATCACGTCTTCACTGAACGCCAGCTCAGTGTGGCCCTCGATGCTGATGGTGTTGTTGTCATAGATCCAGCACAGGTTATCGAGCTTCAAGTGCCCGGCCAGGGACGCGGCTTCGCTGCTGATGCCTTCCATCATGTCGCCGTCACCGCACAGGGTGTAGACGTCGTAGTCAAACAGCACCTGGCCGTCGCGGTTGAAGCGCTGAGCCAGCCAACGCTCAGCCATGGCCATGCCCACGCTGTTGGCGCAGCCCTGGCCCAACGGGCCCGTGGTGGTTTCTACGCCTGTGGTCATGCGGTACTCGGGGTGGCCAGGGGTCTTGGAGCCCATCTGCCGGAACTGCTTGATATCCTCGAGGCTGACGGCCGGTTGGCCGGAACGCTGGCCGTGGGCGTCGATCTCTACCACGCCGGCCAGGTGCAATAGCGAATACAGCAACATCGAGGCATGCCCCACCGACAACACAAAACGGTCACGGTTGGGCCAGTCGGGGTGTTCGGGGTGATAACGCAGGAAGCGACTCCACAGTGTGTACCCCACGGGCGCCAGGCCCATGGGCGTGCCAGGGTGACCCGAATTGGCCTTCTGCACGGCATCCATGGCCAAGGTGCGTAGGGTATTGATGCATTGGGTGTCGGCAGCAGTGGCAACGTGATTCATAAAACCGTTCTCCCTGGGGTGGCGATCTACAGTGGAGGGCAGGGCGGGGCAAAGGTTTGATCCCATCGCGTGCGCC
Organism: Hoplolaimus galeatus; assembly: GCA_016432905.1. Lineage (NCBI taxonomy): Eukaryota > Metazoa > Nematoda > Chromadorea > Rhabditida > Hoplolaimidae > Hoplolaimus > Hoplolaimus galeatus. The sequence continues at coordinate 41,615 of JAEHOL010000007.1, forward strand.
GCGACGAACGGGTCGTTCTTGACTTCAAACATGACAAGGCTTGTTGGAATGGGCTAGCTTCAAGGGCGTAGACCATCGATCAATCTGTGGAGGTACGCCATGCCAGTGAAACACGACCTGTATCAGGACTTGGGATTGAGCAAGGAAGACGTTCACAAGCGCAGGGCGCAAGACAACCGGTTGGACTCACTGCTCACTCAATACGACGACGCCGACGCCAAGGTGCTAAAAGCGGAAAAAGCCAGTGCCAGCGATGAAGAGGTGGAGAACCTGAAGAAGAAGCGGCTGTCGATCAAAGACGAAATTGCGCAGCGGCTGGGTTAAGCAAACCCGTAACCTGTGGCGAGGGAGCTTGCTTCCGCTGGGGTGCGAAGCGCCCCCATTGGCGGCGGCTGCGCAGCCGAACGGGAGCAAGCTCCCTCGCCACACACACGGAATGTGCACATTTGTTCAGAATTGTCTGGAGGACAAGTGCCGCTTCTCTCCTTATGATGCGCCCCGTCCACTCGGCTCTGGGGCTTGTTGCGGCGCAAGGATTGCGTTGTTTGAGCCGGGTGGGCATCCTCAGAATTCATGCAACACAGGGCCGAATCGGTCGGCTGCAAATGCCGTCTGTGGGAGCTGGCTTGCCTGCGATGACTGCCTCCCAGCCGACGTCTACCTACCTGACACACCGCGATCCAACTGTGGGAGCGGGCTTGCTCGCGAAGGCGGCCTGACAGGCGACGCAGGTATACCGGGTGTATATCCATTCCTGCGGTAACGGCCACTTAGGGTTCCGCTTTTACAGCGGCTCACTTTTGAAAAGCCCAAAAGTAAGCAAAAGGCTCTTGCCCCACCACTCGGCACCTCGCTTAGGCTCGGTGTGCCCGTAATCCGCCAGTGATTTGGGGGGCCGCCGCCACGCGCCATCCATGGGGGCGGCTAAACCGGCATCCCTGCCGGTTTACCCCCCAAATCCCTGTCGAATTTCGGCCAGCGTGGTTTGATGGGGCGCTTAAGATCAAGATCAAAAGCAGATCAAGATCAAAAGCGGCTCGCTTCGCATCGTGGTTACCATCAACGCCGTGACTCTTGGCGTTCGGTCTTGCATCCAGTCATTTCAACAGCGTTTCAACGCATATATCCATGGAACGCTGCTGCGTCTGCTCATACAACTGCAGCTCATCAATCGTCCTGCGCCCCAGCGCCTGTTCGAAGGCATCTCGGTTGGAGTTGCCCGCGTAGTGACTCTGCGCCCCATCCCCCAGGTTTGACTGGAAGATCCCCGCCGCACTGACCGGCAAAAAGTCCTCATACACCAACGGCTCCACCGCCACATGACCGGCACCGACCAGCGCCTCCAATGTGCGCGGCTGATCGGCCTGGCCGCGTGCCGTCAGGCCTTTATCGGTGACGAAGTAGCGAAAATACGCCAAGCCCTGCTCGCGCATCTGCGGGTAGTTATCGGGGAAGGCGTGGAAGTGCTGCTCCATCAATTGCACATAGCGCTCGGCGTTGGCTTCATTGGGGAATGTGCCGAGTTCGTCGCGGGCGGCGTTCAGCAGTTGGTCGTACAGGGCGCGGCCTTTAGGGGTAAGTGCGACGCCGCGCTGTTCGATTTCGCCGAAGCGTGCGCTGTGGCTGCCGTGGGCATCGGTGAAGGCGATGGGTTCGTCCAGGGCCTTGAAGCTGGTCTGGCGCAGCAGTATCGGGCACTGGCGCCGGGGTGGGCCTTCGATCACGGCTTTGGGAGTGATACCTTTGCCGGGCATCGCCGCCTGCACCTGGTCGATGTCCAGGGTGCGTGGCGTCAGGTGGTTGATGTGCGGGCCTTTGAACGCGACGACGTCGGCGATCAGGCGGTGCTGGTCGCTCAGTTGCTGATATTGGGCGCCGGTGACCGTGGCAGTGTGGTGCCAGCGGAACGTCTCCAGGGCCTGGCGGATAAAGGCCTCGGCATCGCTGGCATTCAAGCCGCCTTGGGTCTCTGCCTGGTCGATCAATGCCAAGGCCTCGCCGGTGAAGATCGAGCGCTTGGCCAGGGCGCTTTCGGCGAAGGCGCGCAGGTCGGGGTTTTCGATCAGTTCCAGGCGCAGCAACGAAGTGAACACGCGAAACGGGCTGGTTTGCAGCGCGTGTTCATGCACGGCGCGAAAGGCGGTGGAGTGAACAGGTACGCCAGCGGGGGTGAGGTCGTAGTACCCCACCGGTTGCATGCCCATCACCGCAAACAAACGGCTGATAGTCGCCAGTTCCGCAGCGGTGCCCAAGCGGATGGCGCCGTGGCGTTCCATGCCCAGGCGCTGGATTTCGCCGGTACGCTGCAGCTGGTGCGCCAGGCCCGGTTCGCTGTCGAGCACATGTGCGTTGGTCTCGGCCACCAATTCCAGCAACGCCCCATATAAAGGAACTTCCTCTCGATACATGTCGGACATGGCCTTGGAAAAGCCCTTGCGGATCTCGTCAGGGCTGACATGTGCAGTGGCGTGCATAGAAAAATTCCTGATGACTGGAGCGATGAAAGTGGCCTTTGCCTGATTTTGTTGAGCAGCCTGCCGCCTTGCAAACGAAGATTCTTCTGGACTTCATTCTGCAAATGAATGAGTTGATCCTGCGTCCAAGTCTTCATGTGCAAGCGGGCGTCATTGGGCTCTACACTGCGCTCCACTGTGTAGGTGAAGGAGGACCCAATGACGGCCAAACCCGCAACCAACCTGCTGGACACCCTCGAAGGCCAGCGCCTGGCAACGCCAGGCGCCGAGCAGTGGCGCGAGTGGGGCCCGTACCTGAGTGAACGCCAATGGGGCACGGTGCGCGAAGACTACAGCGCCGACGGTGACGCCTGGGCCTACTTCCCTCATGAGCATGCACGCAGCCGCGCCTATCGATGGGGCGAGGATGGATTGGCCGGTTTCAGTGACAAGGCTCAACGCTGGTGCCTGGGCCTGGCGCTGTGGAACGAGCGTGACGCAATCCTCAAGGAACGTCTGTTCGGCCTCGACAACGCCGAAGGCAACCACGGTGAAGACGTCAAGGAACTGTACTTTTTCGTCGATGGCGTGCCGAGCCATGCCTACATGCGCATGCTCTACAAATATCCCCATGCGGCCTTTCCCTACGCTGACCTGATCGCCGAAAACGCCCGTCGTGGGCTGGCGGATGCCGAGTATGAAATCCTTGATACCGGTGTGTTCGCAGACAACCACTACTGCGACGTCAGTGTCGAATACGCCAAGCATCAGCCCGACGATATTTTCATGCGCGTCACCGTGCATAACCGTTCGGACCAACCCACACGCCTGCAGGTGCTGCCCCAGCTCTGGGCGCGCAATGACTGGAGCTGGACCTTCGATGCACCCAAGCCCAGCTTGAGGTTGGACGGCGAGCGGGTTCTGGCGCGTCATCATGAGCTCGATGATCGCCACCTCAGTGCCTGGGGCCAGGACGGGTTGCAGTGGCTGTTCTGCGAAAACCAAACCAATCGGCCCAAACTGGACGGGCAACCGGCGCCGGGGCCATTCAAGGATGGCATTAATGATTACGTGGTGGGCGGGGTTGAGTCGGCCGTTCGCCGGGACGCCGGCACCAAGGTGGCCGCGCATTTCACCCTTGAACTGGCGGGCCAGGAAAGCAAAAACCTTTACCTGCGTTTTGCGCCTCTGGACGCGCCCGATGTCAATGCGCGCAAGCTATTCGAACAGCGCCGCCAGGAGGCCGATGACTTCTACGCGGTCTTGCAACAGGGCCTTGCCGATGACGATGCGCGCAATGTGCAACGCCAGGCCCTGGCCGGCCTGCTGTGGTCCAAGCAACTGTACTATTTCGACGTGAACCAGTGGCTTGACGGCGACCCGGCCCAGCCCGCGCCACCGCCCGAGCGTCTGCTTATCCGCAATACCCATTGGCGGCACCTGAGCAACTTCGACATCTTGTCCATGCCCGACACTTGGGAATACCCCTGGTATGCCTCTTGGGATCAAGGCTTCCAGGCGGTGGCCATCGCGCTGATCGACCCCGGTTACGCCAAGCAACAGCTGTTGCTGCTGGTAAAGGACCGCTTCATGCACCCCAACGGCCAATTGCCGGCCTACGAGTGGCGCTTTGACGACGCCAACCCGCCCGTGCATGCCTGGGCCAGCTGGCGCGTATATCAGCAGGACAAGGCGTTGACCGGCGTGGGCGACATGGATTTCCTGGAGCGCATCTTTCACAAGCTGCTGTTGAATTTCTCCTGGTGGGTCAACCGCAAGGACGCCGAGGGCCGCAACCTGTTCCAGGGCGGTTTTCTGGGCCTGGACAATATCGCCTTGTTCGACCGCTCGGCCACGTTGCCGCCGGGTTACCAGTTGGACCAGGCCGATGGCACCGCCTGGGTGGCGGCCTATGCCCTGGACCTGATGCGCATCGGCCTGGAGTTGGCCAAGCGCAATGTGGTGTACGTGGACATTGCCGTGAAGTTTTTCGAGCATTTCCTCTACATCGCCGGTGCTATCAACCGCGTCGATGACAGCGCCGAAGGCTTGTGGGATGAGCAGGACCAGTTTTTCTACGACGTACTGCACCGTCCTGATGGCCAGAGCGAACCGGTGCGCCTGCGCTCCATCGTCGGGTTAATGCCGCTGTTCGCGGTGCTTGTGCTGGAACAGCGCGAGCACGAGGGCCTGGAAGGCTTGCGCGAGCGCCTGCTGGGCTTTATGCATCATCGGCCGGACCTGGCCAGGTTGGTTTCGCGCTGGACCGAACCGGGGCAGGGCAACCGCCTGTTGCTGGCGCTGCTGCGCGGTGAACGCACCAAGGATTTGCTGCGACGCATGCTGGATGACCAGGAGTTCTTGTCGGCCTTTGGCGTGCGCGCCCTATCCAAGGCGTTCGCCGAGCAGCCCCTGGCGTTGAAGATGAATGGCGACACCTTGTGCGCCAGTTACCAACCCGGTGAATCCGACTCACGTTTGTACGGCGGCAACTCCAATTGGCGCGGGCCGCTGTGGATGCCGGTCAATTACATGCTGATTGAATCGTTGCGCGAATTTCATCGCTATTACGCGGAGCATTTTTCCGTGGAGTACCCGACGGGCAGTGGGTATCTGGCGTCTCTCGAGGAAGTGGCTGACAGCCTCAGCGAGCGGCTGACGCGGCTGTTTCTCAAAGATGAAAACGGTGTGCGGCCGTCGATGGCGGGGTATGCGCAGTTGCAGGAAGACCCGGCCAGTCGTGACCTGGTGTTGTTCCATGAGTATTTTCATGGTGAGACAGGGCGAGGGTTGGGGGCTTCACACCAGACCGGGTGGAGCGCGTTGGTGGCGTTGTTGCTACAGTCAAAAACCTGAGCAGTCCTACGGATTTGCTTTTCTGTGGGAGCTGGCTTGCCTGCGATACAGGCACCGCGGTGCGTCCGGCAAATGGAGTAGATGCCATCGCAGGCAAGCCAGCTCCCACAGGGGATCTTCATTCACCGCGAGAATGCAGGCAAAAAAATCCCGCCTGGGGAGGCGGGATCAGGATTCAGGGTTACCCGTGAATCAGGAAGGGAACAGCTCGCTCAGCTTCATCGCCAGCATCATGTCGCCTTCGGTGCGCAGCTTGCCGCCCATGAACGCTTGCATGCCGTCGGTGGAGCCGTCGACGATGCCTTCCAGGGTCTCGCTGTCCATCACCAGGGTGACCTGAGCGTCAGGGTTTTCGCCTTCTTTGAGCTCGCAGGTCTTGTCCTTGACCACCAGCGAGAAATTCTTGCTGTCGTCGATACGGAAACCGAACACCAGGTCCAAGCCTTCGGCAGCGCTTGGGTTGAATTTGGCTTTCATTGCTTCTACTGCTTTAGCTACGTCAGTCATGGTTTCGATCCTTAAGGGTAGAGTCCAGTGACCTTGGGGTCACGGTTGGCCGCAGTTCATCGGAAAGTGATGAGCTGCGGCGCCTTCAACAGTTGCAAGTGGGCGTGACTGTTGAAGGAAGCCAGTGCCACCTCGCGACCACGGAACTTCAATTGGTTGAGCGAGGTGTTAACAATTTGCCAGTTCATTTCGAAGGCCTGGGCGGCAGGCATTCGGGTAATCAGGTGGAGCAGGGCGGTGATGGTGCCGCCGGAGGTGAATACGGCGATTTTGTCGGTGTGGTTGGCGGCTTCAAGGATCCGCTGCAAACCACCCTGGACCCGCTCGACAAACCCCAGCCAGCTTTCCAGCCCGGGCGGATCATAGGTGCCGGCCAGCCAGCGTTCGATGATCAGGGCGAAAATGCGTTGGAACTCGCTGCGGTTCTGCGGGCCATTGCGCAGGATGTGCACGGCATCCGGCTCACTGCTGAGCAGGTCGGGTAACAGGCCGCGAATGATTGCCTCGCCGTCGAACTCGTTGAACGCGCTGTCTGTTTCCAATGCCGGAACCGGCAAGCCCAGGGCGCTGTACTGGTCGAACGTGGCGCTGGCAGTGTGCTGCTGGCGACGCAGGTCGCCGGCGATGCAGCGGTCAAACGCAATGCCCAGGTCTGCCAGGTGGCGACCGAGCACTTGCGCTTGTTCCACGCCAATGGGCGAGAGGACGTCATAGTCGTCTGCACCGAAGGAAGCCTGGCCATGTCGAATCAGATAAATGCTGCCCACGTCCGTTTTCCCGGTACGTTGAAAGTCTGGCGAGGTTATGAGGATGCCTGCGAGCTGTCAATGAAAAAACATACGCTTGTTTTAAAAGCGCGTTGGAGCCCGCCTGTTGGCGGTTTGATCACTGGCTCCTTCGCAGTGGCGTCGGTATGCTGGGGCCATCCGCGCCTGGCGCAGTGCATTTTTTAAGGAGACATATGGATTTTTTGGCCGAATACGCGAGCTTTCTGGCGAAGACCGTCACCCTGGTGGTCGCTATTCTGGTGGTACTGATCAGCTTTGCAGCACTGCGCAGCAAAGGTCGTCGTAAATCCGCCGGCCAATTGCAGGTCAGCAAGCTGAATGATTTCTACAAGGGCTTGCGTGAGCGCCTGGAGTCCAGCTTGCTCGACAAGGACCAGCTCAAGGCCCTGCGCAAGTCCGAAAGCAAAGCTGAAAAGAAGAAAGACAAGAAGAAGCCCGAGCCCAAGCCGAGGGTATTCGTGCTGGATTTCGACGGTGACATCAAGGCCTCGGCCACCGAAAGCCTGCGCCATGAAATCACCGCACTGCTGAGCCTGGCCACGCCCAAGGATGAAGTGGTGCTGCGCCTGGAAAGCGGCGGCGGCATGGTGCACAGCTATGGCCTGGCCTCTTCGCAACTGGCGCGTATCCGCCAGGCCGGCGTACCGTTGACCGTGTGCATCGACAAAGTCGCGGCCAGCGGCGGCTACATGATGGCCTGCATCGGCGAGAAGATCATCAGTGCACCCTTCGCCATCCTCGGTTCCATTGGCGTGGTGGCGCAGTTGCCCAACGTCAATCGCCTGCTTAAAAAGCACGACATCGACTTTGAAGTGCTGACCGCCGGTGAATACAAGCGCACGCTCACAGTGTTCGGCGAAAACACCGAGAAGGGCCGGGAGAAGTTCCAGGAAGACCTGGACATCACGCATCAGCTGTTCAAGAACTTCGTCGCGCGTTACCGCCCGCAGTTGGCGATTGACGAGGTGGCCACTGGCGAAGTGTGGTTGGGGGTTGCCGCTCTCGACAAACAACTGGTTGATGAGCTGCAAACCAGCGATGAATACCTGGCTACCAAGGCCAAGACCGCCGAAGTGTTCCACCTGCACTATGCCGAGCGTAAGAGCCTGCAGGAGCGCGTGGGCCTGGCGGCCAGCGGCTCGGTGGACCGAGTGCTGTTGACCTGGTGGAGTCGCTTGACCCAGCAGCGGTTCTGGTAACCCAGTACTGAAAACCAGGTAATCCCTTGTCGATCGTTCCCACGCTCCGCGTGGGAATGCCACCAGTGACGCTCTGCGTCACCCTGGCGTAGGTGGGACGCGGAGCGTCCAAGGCTGCATTCCCACGCGGAGCGTGGGAACGATCATGTCAGGTCAAACGGGGTTTAATCGAGTCCGCCAACTGCGTAAGGATCAGGCAGCACGATACGGCCCCGGCATCCAGAACGCCGAGGGAACGCTCACCCAAACGACTCGCTCGGCCAATCTTGGCCACCAGGTCCTTGGTCGAATCCCGCCCCTGAGAAGCAGCGCTTTTCATCGCGTCGAGTGCATCGCTGAAAGAACGCGCCGCTGCATGCGCCCGTTCAAAGGCTTCCACCGCCGGGATCAACGTGTCCATCAAGCACTTGTCGCCCACGCCCGCTTCGGTGATGTCCTGCAACGAGGTCAAGCCGCCGCGCAGCAGGTGGGCGAAGGTGGCGGCGTCGATGTCTTCACTGCCGCGCACTTCGTCGGCCATGCCGATAAACAGGCTGCCATACAAGGGTCCCATGGAGCCGCCGATGCCTTCCATCAGGCTCAGGGTCAGTTCATCCAGGGCTTCGGCCAGGGTCAGTTGGCGGCCTTCGATCGTGCGGCCGCAATGGGCAAAGCCCTTGGCCATGTTGATGCCATGGTCGCCATCGCCTATAGCGCCGTCGACTTCGCTGAGGTACTCCCGGTTTGCCACGATCACGCTGACCAGGTCGGCGACAATGGCGCTACCGTCATGGGTGGAAAAATGCTGGCTCATGGTTCACTCCGCCTGGGTCATGCCGATGGAGCGGCAGGGTTGGTCGATCAGGGTTTTCAGCTCGGCGTCGAGGCCGAGCAGGGTCAAGGTCACGCCCATCATCTCCAGGGACGTGAAGTAGTTGCCCACGTAGCAACGGTGAATCTTCAAACCTTTGGCCTTGAGCTGTTTTTCCACCTCTGCGTAGAAAATATACAACTCCATCACCGGGGTGGCGCCCAGGCCTGAGACCAGCACCACCACGCTGTCGTCCTGGCTGAAATCGCGGTCGGCGAGGATCGGCGCCAGCATGCGCTCGGCCATGGCGGCGGCCGGTTCAATCGGGATGACTTCGATGCCCGGTTCGCCATGATGGCCGATACCCAGCTCCATCTGGCCGTCGGGAATCTGGAAGTTCGGCTTGCCCACGGCAGCGATCGTGCAGGGCGTAAGGCCGATACCAATCGAGCGGCAGTGGTCGACGGTTTTCTGCGCCACCCGAATCACGCCGTCCAGGTCGTAATGCTGGGCAGCGGCGGCACCGCCGATCTTCCACATGAAGATCTCCCCGGCCACGCCGCGACGCTTGGCAATATCGGCCTTGGGCGCGGAGGCCACGTCGTCGTTGGCGACCACGGTGCGGATGCGCATGTCTTTGCTGGCGGCCATTTTCATTGCCAGCTTCACGTTCATGTTGTCGCCCGCGTAGTTGCCATACAGGCAGGCCACGCCTGCGCCATGGTCGGCGGCGCGGAAGGCGTCGAAAAAGCTTTTGGCGGTGGGCGAGGAAAAAATCTCGCCGACGGCCACCGCATCCACCAGGCCCGGGCCAACATAGCCGAGGAACGCCGGTTCATGCCCGGAGCCGCCGCCGGTGACAATGCCGACGCGGCCCTGGGCGGACGGTCTGGCCCTGACAATGACCCGTGGGTTGCTTTCGTACTGGCGCAGTTCGGGGTGCGCGACCAGGATGCCGCGCAGCATGTCTTCGACCACTTGGTCGGGATCGTTGATGACTCGACTCATAACGCGGGTTCCTGTGTTCTTGTTCTAAGGGGCGACACCCTTCCATTGTGGGAGCAGGCAAGCCGGCTCCCACAGGGTTTTGTGTTGTTACTGAGATCAGGGTTCGAGCACAACCTTCAGCGATTTATCGCCGCGTTCCATGACTGCAAAGGCTTCCTTGAAGTCCGCCAGCGCAAACTTGTGGGTCACCACGTCGCGCATATCGATCTTGCGGTTGCCGATAAAGTCTATGGCCCTTGGGTACATATACGGCCCCAGGTGCGAGCCGAGGATATCCAGCTCCTTGCGGTCACCGATGATCGACCAATCCACCGTGGCCTCGTCATTGAACACGCTGAATTCCACAAAGCGTCCCAGCTTGCGCAGCATCGCCAGGCCTTGGTTCACCGCCTTGTGATGCCCGGTCGCCTCGATATAAATGTCGCAGCCGTAGCCATCGGTGATTTCGCGGATCTTCGCCAACACATCCACCTCGGCCGGGTTCCACACTTCATCGGCGCCTAGGCGCAGGGCGAGGGCGGCGCGTTCGGGTTTCATGTCCAGCACGATGAGTTTTTTCGGGTTGCGCAACCGCACCGCGCCGATGATGCCCAGGCCCAGGGTGCCGGCGCCGGCGACCACCACGATATCGTCATGGTCGACGTTGGCGCGTTCCGCCGCGTGTAGCGAGCAGGCCAGGGGTTCGATCAGGATCGCTTCATCGGGGGCGATGGATTCCGGCACTTTGTGGATAATGCCTTCCTTGGTGAAGATCATGTATTGCGCCATGGCGCCCTGCACATTGTTCTGGAAGCCATACAGGTCGTGCTTCTGGCACATCCAGTACTGGCCGTGGTTGCAGAAGCGGCAGCCCCAGCATGGCACGATCTGCTCGGAGATCACGCGGTCGCCCACGGCCACGCCGCGTTTCTCGGCGCCTGGGCCAAGGGCGACTACGCGGCACACGAACTCATGCCCGGGGATCATCGGCGGCTTCACGTAGCGCGGTTGCTCGGCATCGCCCCAGAACGACGGCGCGCCGCGATAGGTCTTGATATCGCCCATACAAATGCCGCACAGCTCGACTTTGGTCAGGATCTCGTCGGGGCCGGGTGTGGGCACGTCGACGGTTTCCAGGCGGTAATCTTCCGGGCCGTGGCAGACCACAGCCTGCATGGTTTTCGGGATGCTCGGGGCGAGTTGTTCAGGTGTGCGTTCGGTGACGGTGGACATGACAAAACCTCACGACATAACGATGAATTACTGAATGCTGTAGCCGCCGTCGATCACCATGTTGGCACCGGTGATCATCTGTGCGGCGTCGCTGAGCAGGTACAGCGCCAGCCCGGCGATTTCTTCCGGCTGGGCAAAGCGACCTGCTGGAATCTGCAATTTGGCCCGCTCACCCACCTCGCCCGCCCAGGCTTTTTTGCCCAGGGCGGTTTCGACGATGGTCGGAGAGATGGCGTTGACGTTGATCTGCGGCGCCCACTCCATGGCCAATACCTTGGTCATGCCGACGATGGCGGCCTTGCTGGCGCAGTAGGCGACGTGACGGTCCAGGCCAATCACGGCGGCCTGGGACGCCAGGTTGACGATGCGCCCGCCGCCCTGGGCGATCATGTGCCTGGCGCAGGCCTGAGCCATGAAAAAACTGGCCTTGAGGTTGATGTCCAGGGTGGTGTCCCAGGCGCTTTCGCTGACCTCGATGGCCTTGTCCAGCAGCACCACGCCTGCACTGTTGATCAGGTAATCCAGGCGCTGGAAATGCGCGAACACCTTGTCGACGGTCGGTTGTATCTGGTCGATCCTCCCGAGGTCGACGGAAATGCCAAGGTGCCCGGCACCCAGGCTGGCGGCCGCCTCGACCACGGCCGGGTCGCGGTCCAGCAGCGCCACCCTTGCGCCGCGTTCCGCCAGCAAGGTGGCGCAGGCCAGGCCGATGCCGGCGGCGCCACCGGTGATCACCGCGCAACGGCCGCTGAGGTCGAAGGCTTGGTTCCAGAAACCAGACATGAATGACTCCTCGTTCTCACGCTCTGCGTGGGAATGCCGCGTGGAACGCTCTGCGTTCCGATGTTAAGTGACGCGGAGCGTCACGGGATGCGTTCCCACGCGGAGCGTGGGAACGATCAAACTACTTACCGCCGCTGACTTGCTTGTACAGCGCGTCCGCATTGGCATTGGTCACCGGCACCCAGGGCAGAATGTAATTCTTGGCCGTGCCGTCACCCCATTTCACGTCTTTGGCATAGCGCTCCCAAATCACCGATTGCGGCTTGTAGTCCTTGCCGGCCAAGGCACGCAACGCTACGTCCAGCGCGCCTTGGGACTGGGCCTGGGCATCCTGTAGGAAGGTGGTGACTTCGTCCTTTTTCGCCGCCTGGATCGCATCCGGCATGCCGTCGATAGAGGTCACAGGCACATCCTTGGAGGTGAGGCCATGGGACTTCAGCGCCTGCACGGCGCCCAGGGCCATGTCGTCATTCTGGGCGATCACGCCATTGATGCCCTTGGGGTGGGCGTTGAGCCAGTCTTCGGTGAGCGTCATGGCCTGGGCGCGGTCCCAGTTGGCGGTTTTCTTTTCGATGATCTTGATGTCCGGGTGTTTGCCCAGCACTTCCAGCTCGCCTTTTTCCCGGTCGATCTGCGCCGACTGGCCAATCGGGCCCTGGATGATCACCACATTGCCCTTGCCATTGAGCTTGTCGACCATGGCCTGGGCCTGCAGGCGGCCGCCTTCCACGTCGTCGTTGCCCACATACGGCACGCTGGCATCGGCTACTTTCGTATTGGAGGCGATGACCACCACGTCGTTGCTCATGGCGGCCTTGACGGTACCGACGCCGGCCTTGGTATCAATCGGTACGAACAGAATCGCGTCGTAGCGTTGGGTCACCATGTTTTCGATCTGGTTGTTCTGGGTCAGGGCGTCGTAGTTGCCGTCGAACACGGTCAACTGCACGGTGCCATCCTTGACGGCCGGATGTTCCTTGAGCTCGCGGACCCAGTTCTGCATGAACTGACCCTTGAGGCCATAGACGGCTGCGCCGATCTTGTAGGTCTTGCCGTCGGCGGCCAGGGCGATACTGCTGGCGAGCAGGGAGAGGGCCGCCGCAGCGGCCAGGGTGGTACCCAGTTTCATAAGTAGAACTCCAGTTATTGTTATGGGTCGTTCTTCAGCGTTTCTTCTTGCGCCACACGTCGATCAGTACTGCAAACACGATGATCAGGCCCTTGGCGACCTGCTGGTAATAGGAGGACACGCCGAGCAGGTTCAGGCCGTTATTGATCACGCCGATCAACAGTGCCCCGAACAAGGTGCCGACAATGCTGCCGGTACCGCCGGACAAACTGGTGCCACCGATCACCACTGCGGCAATCGCGTCCAGCTCGTAGGAAACCCCGGCCTGGGGCAGGGCAGAGGTGGTGCGTGCCGACAGCACCACGCCGGCCAACCCGGCGAGCAGGCCCGAGACCACGTACACCGAGAACATCACCTTGCGCACGCCAATGCCCGATGTGCGCGCGCTTTTTTCATTGCCGCCCACCGCGTACACATAACGGCCGTAGGTGGTGTAGCGCAGCACCATCCAGAAAATAAGCGCGACCACTGCGAAGATGATGATCGGCACGCCCACCGGGCCGACCTTGCCGATGCCCAAGGCCAGGTAGGCGTCGGGCAGGTCGGTGATCGGGCTGCCGTCGTTGAGAATAAAGGTCATGCCCCGCGCGATGCTGAGCATGCCGAGGGTGGCCACGAACGGCGGGATCGACAGGTTGGCGATCATGAAACCATTGACCACCCCGAGCATCGCGCCGGCAAACATCCCCGCGCTGACCGCCGCCAACAGGCCATAACCCTGGGTGGCGACCATGGCGCTGCACAACCCGGCGAAGGCCAGGATCGACCCCACCGACAGGTCGATGCCCTTGGTCAGGATCACATAGGTCATGCCCACGGCGAGAATGCCGTTGATGGAGGTCTGGCGCAGGATGTCCATCCAGTTGCGCCAGGTCATGAAGTACTCACTGGAAAACGCCATCACCACGCACAGCAGGATAAACACCAGCGGCAGGCCGAAGCGGTCGAGGGACAGGCGCAGGCGGTTGCGCGGCGCGGCGGTAACGGGGGCAACGATGGTTTTGGCATTCATGAGGCAAGACTCAACAAGGCTTCCTGGGAAAGGGCGGTGTCGGTGCTGATAGTGACCAGCCGGCCGCCTTTGAAGACGGCGATGCGGTCGCTCAAGTGCAGCAGTTCCGGTGCTTCCGACGACACCACAATGGCTGCGCCACCGGCGCGCACGAACTGGTCGAGCAGGTGGTAGATCTCCTGTTTGGCGCCTTCGTCGATGCCGCGGGTGGGTTCATCGCAGAGCAGGCATACCGGCTCGGTGGACAGGCATTTGGCGAGCACCACCTTTTGCTGGTTGCCGCCGCTCATTGATGCTACCGGCAGCTCCAGGGAGCTGGTCTTGATCTGCAAGCGCTTGACCATCTCCTCGGCCAGTTGCGCTTCTTTACGTGCGTTGATCAGCGACCAACTCGACAAGCGCTTATAGGCCGACAGTGCAATGTTCGACAGGATGCTGCCGGTCAGCACCAGGCCGCTGTCCTTGCGGTCTTCGGTGACCAGCGACATGCCGGCGTCGATGGTCGCCTTGGGCTGCCCGATGGGCATGGGCTTGCCTTGCAAGGTAACGCTGCCGGCATCCGCCACGGTCAGGCCGTAGATGCAATTGAGGAATTCACTGCGCCCGGAGCCCATCAACCCATAAATGCCGAGGATCTCGCCACGGCGCAGCTGCAGGCTGATGTCGTGGAACTCACCGTTGCGGCTCAGGTTGTCGACCTGCAGGCAGGTGCTGGCCGCGCATTCGCGGCCCACCTTGTGGTCGATGCGCGTCAGTTCCTGGCCGACAATGCCGCGCACCAGGTGGTCGCGGTCGATATCGGCCATGCGCCCGCTTTCGACAAAGGCGCCATCACGGAAGATGCTGTAGTCATCGGCGATCTGCGCCAGTTCGCTCAGTCGATGGGACACGTACACGATGCCGGCACCGCGTGCGGTAAGGCGGCGAATCGCCTTGAACAGGGTTTCGGCCTCGCGCTCGCCGATGGCCGAGGTGGGCTCGTCCATGATCATCACTTGGCAGTCATGGCTGAACGCCTTGGCGATTTCCACCAATTGCATCTGCGCCACGCTCAAGCGGTGCATGGGGCTGGTGGCGTCGACGTCGAACTCCAGGCTTTCGAGCAGTTCGCGGGTGCGGCGGTTGAGGGCCTTGCTGTCGACGATGCAACCGGCGCGGCGCGGTTCGCGGCCCAGCCAGATGTTTTCGGCGACGGTCATGTAGGGGATGGGTTCGAGCTCCTGGGTGATCATTGCGATCCCCGCCGCCAAGGCTTCACTCGGGCGATTGAACTGCACCGGTGCGCCGTTGAGCAGAATGCTGCCGGCGTCACGCTGGGTGATGCCCATCAGGATGCTCAGGAAGGTTGACTTGCCGGCACCGTTGCCGCCGCACAGGGCGTGGACGCTGCCGGCGCGCAGAGAAAGGCGCCCGTCGCGCAGGGCTGGTACCCCGGCGTAAGCCTTGGCGACGTGTTCAGCCTGGAGCAGTAATGGCGTGGCCATCGGCGTGTCCTCGTGCTGTGAATTCTTATTAGGTCGCACAGTCATGTTTCGCTGTGATCATATGTGTATCAAATGAAATTCTGATCAGTCAATCTCTTTCACTTAAAAGGTGTGATTCTCATCTTTGACGCGGTTATTGCCTTGGTATAGGGCTTTGACTGGCAGGTCAGTTAAATCTCGCTTGACAGTAAGGGGTGAATGCTTGCGAAATGGGTGAGAGATATTTCACTAAGTGATCATTTGATCAGTGGAGTTTGGCGCCATGAACACACCTTTCCCGGTGGCTATCGGATGTGATGAAGCGGGTTTTGAGCTCAAAGAGTTGTTGAAGCGCCATATCGAGGCGTTGGGATACCCGGTGACCGACTTCGGTACGCATTCAACGGTGCCGGTGCTGTACCCGGACATCGCCCTGGCCGTGGCCACCGCCATCAATGCCGGGCAACAGCGCCTCGGCGTGCTGGTATGCGGCACCGGCATAGGCATGGCCATCTCGGCCAACAAGGTGCTGGGCATCCGTGCGGCCCAGGCCCATGACACCTACTCGGCGGAGCGGGCGCGCAAGAGCAACGATGCGCAAATCCTCTCCATCGGTGCGCGGGTCATCGGCGCGGAGTTGGCCAAAAGCATCGTCAGTGCGTTTTTGGCCTCGGAGTTCGAAGCGGCGCGGTCCGGGGCCAAGGTCGAGCGCATCAATGCGATCGAGCGCGATGGGCATCAGTAGTGGACGGCGCGGGGCAAGAGTCGGGAGAATGCGCCTTTGACGCCGAAACGGAAGCCCGTCCCAATGAGTGACAGTACCCAGCGCATGGCCAGTGATATCGATCAGATGACCGAAGTGGCGATGCTCTATTACCTTGAGAACGTCACTCAGGAGGCCATTGCCAAGCGCTTTGACCTGTCGCGGGCAAAAGTCAGCCGCCTGCTCAAGCGTGCTCGGGATGAAGGGATCGTCGAGGTGCGCGTGTTGCAGCACCCGGCGATGAACAACGAGCTGGAGCGGGCGCTGGTGGAGCGCTTCAAGCTCGACCGCGCCTTGATCGCGGTCGACCACAGCGACCCCGACACCCAGCGCTCGGCGGTCGCCAGCCTGGTCGCCAACTACCTCAACAAGACCCTGAGTGATGGGATGATCGTTGCCGTGGGCATGGGGCGTAACGTCGGCGCGGTGGCCGATAACGTGTTTCTGCCGGTGACCCGCAACTGCACCTTCGTGTGTGCCATCGGCGGTTCGCTCAAGGCCGGCGAATACATGAACCCTGACCACATCTGCCGACGCCTGGCCCTGCGCTTTGGTGGCGAAAGTGAAAGCCTGTACGCCCCGGCGCTGGTGGCCAACCCGGAACTGCGCGGGGTGCTGATCAACAACGACACGGTGCGTTCGACCCTTGACCGCGCCCGCCGTGCCGATATCGCCCTGATCGGCATCGGCGACATGAGCGAGAACAGCAACATGGTGCGCATGGGCTGGTTCTCGCCCCAGGAAATCGCCCAGGCGCGGTTGTCTGGCACCGTGGGCGACATGATGGGCTATGACTTTATCGACATTCACGGCCAGCCGGCGGTCAACGCCATCCAGGGGCGCGTGATCGGGTTGACGGTGCAGGAGCTGTTTCGCATCCCGGATGTGGTGGCGATTGCCAGCGAGAACACCAAGGCGGCGGCGACCTTGGGGGCGTTGCGTTCGGGGGTGATCAATACGCTGGCGACCACCGTCACCAATGCCCACACCATCCTGGCGCTGGACGATGCCACTCGTAAACCCTGATACAGATTGTTCCCACGCTCCAGCGTGGGAACGCATCCTGTGACGCTCCGCGTCATCCTTGCGCGTGTGGGACGCGGAGCGTCAAAGGCGGCATTCCCACGCAAAGCGTGGGAACGATCATGCATCGAGGTGCCGGCATCGCAGGCCAGCTCCCACAAGAGTTGCTGTGCTTCTGATGGGGTTTACAGGTTTTGTAATAGTTTTGCGTTGTGGGAAATTTGTATTTCGAATGTAGGATTCAAGTCCTTTTGTCATTTCAGGACTTGCATGAACACCCTCTCGGAGCCTCCCAGTCGTCTTTCCCCAAGACAACCGCTGTCGCTGTTCCCGCTGAAGCACCCCGTATTCCGTCAACTAACCTTGTCCCGGTCGCATGACCGCACTTTGCCGTGCCCGGCGTTCTGAACACTTTAAAGACAGAGAATTTATAAATGGAATGGTTAGCGGATCCTACGGCCTGGCTCGGCCTTGCGACCTTGATTGTGCTGGAACTGGTGCTGGGTATCGATAACCTGGTGTTTATCGCGATCCTGGCGGACAAGTTGCCGCCGGAGCAGCGTGACCGTGCACGCTTGATCGGTTTATCCCTGGCGCTGCTGATGCGCCTGGGCCTGTTGGCGAGTATTTCCTGGTTGGTCACCCTGACCCAGCCGCTGTTCGAGGTGTTCGACAAGAGCTTCTCCGGCCGTGACCTGATCATGCTGTTTGGTGGTGTGTTCCTGTTGTTCAAGGCCACCATGGAATTGCATGAGCGCCTTGAAGGCCATGTGGCGCAGCACAAGGGCAGTGTGGCTTACGCCATGTTCTGGCCGATCGTCGCGCAGATCGTGGTGCTGGATGCGGTGTTCTCCCTCGACGCGGTGATTACCGCCGTGGGCATGGTCGACGAGCTGGCGGTGATGATGATCGCCGTGATCGTGTCCATCGGCCTGATGATCGTGGCGAGCAAGCCGCTGACCCGTTTCGTCAATGCGCACCCGACCGTGATCATGCTGTGCCTGGGCTTCCTGATGATGATCGGTTTCGCCCTGACCGCCGAAGGCCTGGGTTTCCATATTCCCAAGGGCTACTTGTACGCGGCCATTGGCTTCTCGATTCTGATCGAGGTGTTCAACCAGATCGCCCGAGCCCGTCGCAAGAAGTCGGCGCAGGGCGTGTTGCCGGTGCGTGAGCGTACCGCCCATGCGGTGATGCGCTTGTTGGGCGGCCGCAGCCTGGCGGTGGAAGAGGTGGGTGAAGACGTGGCTGATCTGCTGGGCGAGCCGGATGCTGCGCAGGGTCCGCTGTTTGACCGACGCGAACGGGTGATGATCAGCGGCGTGCTGCAACTGGCCGAGCGGCCGATTCGCACCCTGATGACGCCAAGGGCCAAGGTTGATTGCATCGACCTGGCGGATGACCCCGAGACGATCCGTCTGAAACTGATGCACTCGTCCTACTCGCGTCTGCCGTTGATCCGTAACGGTGCGGTGGATGAGCCCCTGGGTTTTGTGCACAAGAAGGAGTTACTCAAGGAGTACCTGGCGGGCAACGAGCCGAACCTGGAACACCTGGCGCGTCGGGCGATCAACCTGCTGGACAGTTTTTCGATCCTCAATGCCCTGGAGCAAATGCGCCAGGAGTCCACTCACATCGCTTTCGTGATCAACGAATTCGGCGACTTCATGGGCGTATTGAGCATGACGGATATTCTGGAGTCCATCGCCGGTGAATTGCCCGATGCCAGCGAAATCGAAGGGCCCGATATTGTCGAGCAAGGCGATGGCTTCCGTGCCAATGGCGCCTTGAACCTCAACCTGGTGCGTCAACGCACGGGCTTCAAGGCGGTGACGACCGAGGATTATCAAACCCTGGCAGGTTTGGTGATGAGCCTGCTTGACCGCCTGCCGGTGGTGGGCGATAGCCTGGAACATGAAGGCTGGCGTTTGACCGTGGCTGAAGTGGAGGAGCGTCGAGTGACGCAAGTGCACTTGCACCCTTGCTCAGGTCATAACGGCTGAAGATGTCCTTCACGTACTGCTCTTGTTCTTCAAGGGGGCCCAAACCTTTGTGTTGTTCCACCAGGGCGCCCTTGCGATAGATCAGCAGCGTCGGGGTGCCTGACACGTCAGGGTGCCTCGGCGTATGGGCGCAATCGAGTACCAGGCTCACGACCCAGGGATGCTGCCAGGCGTGCTGTTCGAACAAGGAGCCTGCCTGCGCGCAAGCGGGGCAGTGCTCTGATACAAACAGGAGGAACACCGGGCGCGGTGTATTCAGTACGCGTTCGAACGCTTTGGCGCTGGAAATGATGCGGGTGGCCATTCCCATGGTGATCTCCCTTCAAGCCGCGTGGGTGTTTGCCAACGCTAAGCCCGTGGCTTATCACCGTCTACTGTCAACCTTCACAGGTCTGCCTCGCGCTCTATGCGCTCCCTGGCCTTGCGGGCCTGGCTCGCGCACTTCTCGTATTCCTCATTGTCGCGGGAGGCCTTGGCCCGGCGATAGCCATGGTGATTCTGGGCGGTGTAGTCGGTGCTGAAGGCTTCCTTGAGTTTCTGCAGTTCTTCCTTGCATTCACGGCGGTCGCTACTGGCCAGGGCGTTGCCAGCCACCCCGAGCAAAAGCACGGGCAAGATATATCGCAGTTTCATCAGTCAGGTTCCATGTAAGGGCGAGCAAGCACGCTCTTAGAGGGTAGCCCAGGCGTTCGGTATTGGTGCGCAGTAACAGGGTTTGAGGTCTTGCGTAGCAAAGCGTTTGTACTCACGGACAGGCGCCGTATTCCCATCAGGCCGTATCTGACTGATCCATAAGGCATTTGTGGGACGCATGTCTTTCCATGAGCACCTATGGCACACTTTCTGCTGTCTATTCCGTTGTTACATACCAAGTTCCGGTATAGCGGAATACACCCTCCCTGGAGTGCTTGTCATGCATCACCGACCTTCCGTATTCAAAGCGTGTGTTTTTCTCGTCGCTGCATCGGCTTCCCTCGCCAGCGTGGTGCAGGCGGCGGACAGCAAGCTCGATGATGTGCTCAAGCGTGGGCACTTGATCGTAGGTACAGGCAGTACCAATGCGCCGTGGCACTTCCAGGGAGCGGATGGCAAATTGCAGGGGTTTGATATCGACATCGGCCGCATCGTGGCCAAAGGCTTGTTCAATGACCCGAGCAAGGTGGAGTTTGTGGTGCAGTCGTCCGATGCACGTATTCCCAACCTGCTCACCGACAAGGTCGATATGAGCTGCCAGTTCATCACCGTTACCGCCAGCCGTGCGCAGCAGGTGGCCTTTACCCTGCCGTACTACCGGGAAGGCGTCGGCCTGCTGTTGCCCAATAACAGCAAATACAAGGAAATCGAAGACCTGCAGGCGGCGGGCGACGACGTCACCGTGGCCGTGCTGCAGAACGTGTATGCCGAAGAGTTGGTGCACCAGGCACTGCCCAAGGCCAAGGTTGATCAGTACGACAGCGTTGACCTGATGTACCAGGCCGTGAACTCAGGCCGCGCCGATGCTGCTGCCACCGACCAGTCCTCGGTCAAATACCTGATGGTGCAGAACCCTGGCCGCTACCGCAGCCCCACCTACGCCTGGAGCCCGCAAACCTATGCCTGCGCGGTCAAGCGCGGCGACCAGGACTGGCTGAATTTCGTCAACACCGCGCTGCACGAAGCCATGACCGGTGTGGAATTCCCCACCTACAAAGCCTCGTTCAAGCAGTGGTTCGGCGTGGAACTGCCAGAACCGGCGATTGGTTTTCCCGTGGAATTCAAGTGACCCGCAACAACAGGGGCGTGCCTGAACACGCCCCCTTCAGGTGCTGCTGACCATGAACTATCAGTTGAACTTTGCCGCCGTCTGGCGTGATTTCGACACCTTGCTGGCGGGGCTCGGCCTGGGGTTGCAGTTGGCGTTGCTGTCGATCGCCATCGGCTGCGTGATCGGCCTGTTGATGGCGTTTGCCATGCTCTCCAGGCACCGTGCGTTGCGTATTCTTGCCTCGGTGTATGTCACCGTGGTGCGCAACACCCCCATCCTGGTGTTGATCCTGTTGATCTACTTCGCCTTGCCCTCCCTGGGTATTCGCCTGGATAAGATTCCCTCGTTCATCATCACCCTGTCGTTGTATGCCGGTGCCTATCTCACCGAAGTGTTCCGCGCAGGCCTGGTGAATATTCCCAAGGGCTTGCGGGAAGCCGGCCTGGCCATCGGCCTGGGGGAGTGGCGGATTCGCGCTTACATCACCGTGCCGGTGATGCTGCGCAACGTGTTGCCGGCACTCTCGAACAACTTCATCTCGCTGTTCAAGGACACCTCCCTGGCCGCCGCGATCGCGGTGCCGGAGCTGACCTATTACGCCCGCAAGATCAACGTCGAAAGCTACCGGGTGATTGAAACCTGGCTGGTCACGACCGCGCTCTACGTGGCTGCCTGTTACCTGATTGCCATGCTGCTCCGTTACCTGGAACAGCGTTTGGCTATCCGTCGTTAAGGAAGGGCCTCATGTACGAATCCCCCAGTTGGCTGCATGAATTGTGGATCGCCCGCGAGACCCTCTGGGCCGGCTTTCAGGCCAGCGTGGCGGTCTCGGCGCTGGCGATTGTCTTTGGCACCCTGATCGGCATCGTCGCCGGGTTGATCCTCACCTACGGCAAGTTCTGGATGCGTGCGCCGTTCCGCCTGTATGTCGATTTGATCCGTGGCACGCCGGTGTTTGTGCTGGTATTGGCATGTTTCTACATGCTGCCGGCCCTTGGCTGGCAAATCAGTGCGTTCCAGGCCGGTGCGGTCGGGCTCACCTTGTTCTGTGGCTCCCATGTATCGGAAATCGTGCGCGGCGCGCTGCAAGCCATTCCCCGTGGGCAAATGGAAGCGGGCAAGGCGATTGGCCTGACGTTCTCTCAGTCCCTGGGCTATGTGCTGCTGCCCCAGGCGCTGCGGCAGATCTTGCCGACCTGGGTCAACTCCTCCACGGAAATTGTCAAGGCTTCCACCTTGCTGTCGGTGATCGGCGTGGCCGAATTGCTGCTCAGTACTCAGCAGGTGATCGCGCGCACCTTCATGACCCTGGAGTTCTACCTGTTCGCCGGTTTTCTGTTCTTTGTCATCAACTACGCCATCGAATTATTCGGGCGCTACATTGAAAAACGGGTGGCCTTGCCATGAACCAAGCTCAAACCAACCCAGCGCTGCTGGACATTCGTGGCCTGCGTAAACAATACGGCCAGGTGGAAGTGCTCAAGGGCGTCGACCTGTCCATGCAGCGCGGCAATGTGGTGACGTTGATCGGCTCCAGCGGCTCGGGCAAGACCACCTTGCTGCGCTGCGTGAACCTGCTGGAAGAGTTCCAGGGCGGGCAGATCACCCTGGATGGCGAGTCCATCGGCTACAGCGATGTCGGCGGCAAGCGTGTACGCCACCCGGAGCGAGTGATCGCCCAGCACCGCGCAATGACCGGCATGGCGTTCCAGCAATTCAACCTGTTCCCGCACCTGACCGCGCTGCAGAACGTCACCCTCGGCTTGCTCAAGGTCAAGAAAATGGGCAAGGATGAAGCGGTAGCGCTGGCCGAAAAATGGCTGGACCGCGTCGGCCTGCTGGAGCGCCGCAACCACTTTCCCGGCCAATTGTCCGGTGGTCAGCAACAACGCGTGGCCATTGCCCGGGCCATTGCCATGAACCCCAGCCTGATGCTGTTCGACGAAGTCACCTCGGCCCTCGACCCGGAGTTGGTGGGCGAAGTGCTCAGCGTGATCAAGGGGTTGGCGGAGGAGGGCATGACCATGTTGTTGGTCACCCACGAGATGCGCTTTGCCTATGAGGTCTCGGACCAGATCGTCTTCATGAACCAGGGCCGCATTGAAGAGCAGGGCAGTGCGAAGGACATCTTCGAACGGCCGCAGTCGCCGCGCCTGGCAGAATTTCTCAAGAACATTCGTTTTTAACAAGGAGCAACTTTATGAGCATTACTCGTTACGGCACCGGCAGCACCGCAGGTGGCGGCCAGCCACGTCCGTTCGCCCGCGCGGTGGAAGCCGATGGCTGGCTGTACGTGTCGGGCCAGGTGCCTGCGGTGGACGGTGAAATCATCAATGGCGGCATCATCGAGCAAACCCGCCAGACGATGCGCAACGTGGTGGCGATCCTCGAAGAAGCCGGCTACGAGCTCAAGGATGTGGTGCGGGTGGGCGTGTGGTTGGAAGACCCACGGGACTTCTGGAGTTTCAACAAGGTATTCGGCGAATACTTCACCCCGGAGCACGCACCGGCGCGCGCCTGTGTTCAGGCCAATATGATGGTCGATTGCAAGGTCGAGATCGATTGCGTGGCCTACAAGAAAAAGGCCTAACTGATCATTCCCACGCTCTGCGTGGGAATACCGCCTTGGACGCTCTGCGTCCGCGCATGTGACGCAAAGCGTCACCGCATGCATTCCCACGCAGAGCGTGGGAACGATCATCTGGAACGGGACCGAGTACTGCCATGACCGAAGACACCATCAAACGCCGCGCCAAAGGCCTGGACCGTGCGTTCGATATCCTCGATTTTCTCAAGGAAATCGGCCAACCCCTGCGCCCGAATGATATTGCCAGCGGCATTGGCAGCCCCAAATCCACGGTCTACGAACTGGTGGCGTCGTTGCTGGAGCGGCGCATCCTGGAGACCGTGGGCAAGGAAGGCCACGTGTACCTGGGGCGCCAGCTGTATTTCCTCGGCCAGGCACACTTGCGCCACTTCGACCTGACCCGCGAGGCCGACCACGCCTTGCAGGAGATCGTCAGCCAGACCCACGAAACCGCGCAGATGTGCCTGCTCAACGGGCGCAAATACACGGTAGCGCTGATGCGCGAGGGCCAGCGGCATTTCCGTATTTCTTCGGATATCGGTGAAAACGCCCCCATTCCCTGGACCGCCTCGGGGCGCTTGTTGCTGGGGCATTTGAGCGATCAGCAGATCGTCGACCTGATCGATCCCGACGACTTCATTCTGCCGGACGGCCTGCGCCTGCCGCTGGACACTTTCCTGGCGCAGATCCGCCAGGCCAGCCTGGATGGGTTCTTCTCCTTCGACAGTGTGGCCGACACCTTCACCCACTGCTTTGCCGCCCCGGTGCGCGATGCCCAGGGCATCAGCATCGCGACCCTGTGCATCGTCGCCCCCCGGGCTGATGCGAGCAAAAACTACCACGACTATCGCCGGGTACTGATCGACAGTGCCAACAGCCTGGCCCGGCGCATCAACGAATAGGAGTTTTCCATGTCTGCCCTCAATGCCGTTGAAAAAGGTGCCGCCGCCGTCGGTGCCCATTTGGTTCGCGATGTCAGCCTGCCTGCCCTGGTGCTGCACCGTGACGCCCTGGAACATAACATCCGCTGGATGCAGGACTTTGTCCGCAGCAGCGGCGCCGAGCTGGCGCCCCACGGCAAGACCAGCATGATGCCCGCGCTGTTCCAGCGCCAGATCGCCGCCGGTGCCTGGGGCATCACCCTGGCTACCGCCGTGCAGACCCGCGCCGCCTACGCCAGCGGCGTGCATCGCGTGCTGATGGCCAACCAACTGGTGGGCGCGGCGAACATGGCCTTGATCGCAGATCTGCTGGCCGATAAGGATTTTGACTTCCATTGCATGGTCGATCACCCGGACAACGTCGCCGACCTGGGCCTGTTCTTCGCCGCCCGTGGCCAGCGCCTCAACGTGATGATCGAGTACGGCGTGGTCGGTGGCCGGTGCGGCTGCCGCAGCGAGCAGCAAGTGCGCGACCTGGCCAAGGCGATCCAGGCCCAGCCGGCATTGGCCCTCACCGGTATCGAGGGTTACGAAGGCGTGATCCACGGTGAGCACGCCATCAGCGGTATCCGCGCCTTCGCCGCCAGCCTGGTGAGCCTGGCGGTGGAACTGCAAGACAGCGGCCTGTTCGACCTGCCCAAGCCGATCATCACCGCATCGGGCTCGGCCTGGTACGACCTGATCGCCGAGTCGTTCGAAACGCAGAACGCCGCCGGCCGTTTCCTCAGCGTGTTGCGCCCTGGCAGTTACGTGGCCCACGACCATGGCATCTATAAAGAGGCGCAGTGCTGCGTACTCGAACGCCGCAGCGACCTCAACGAGGGCCTGCGCCCGGCAATGGAAGTCTGGGCGCATGTGCAGTCGCTGCCGGAGCCTGGTTTTGCGGTGGTTGCCCTGGGCAAGCGCGACGTGGCCTACGACGCCGGTTTGCCAGTGCCGCTCAAGCGCTACAGGGCCGGGATCGTGCCGGCGCAAGGTGATGATGTGAGCGGGTGCAAGGTCACGGCGGTGATGGACCAGCATGCATTCATGACCGTGGCGCCGGAGGTGGAATTGCGCATTGGCGACATCATTTCCTTTGGTACGTCCCACCCTTGCCTGACCTTTGACAAGTGGCAGGTGGGGTGCCTGGTGGATGAGCAGTTGCAGGTGGTTGAGTCTCTGCGTACCTGCTTCTAGACCGAGTCGCGGCTATCGCAGCGATGCGGCGACCCGACAAGCCAGCTCCCACAGTGACCGCGTTTTAACTGAAGGAATGCAGTCGAATGTGGGAGTCGGGCTTGCCCGCGATGGGGCCCTCCAGCACACCTGAGAACTTTGCCATGAACACCCACCCCCGCATCGCCCTCATCGGCGAATGCATGATCGAACTGCAACACCGCGCCGACGGCAGCCTGCACCAGAGCTTCGGCGGTGACACCCTGAACACCGCGGTGTACCTGCGCCGCGAGCTGGGCGATGCCGGCAGCGTTGACTACGTCACCGCCCTGGGCGATGACAGCTTCAGCGATGCCATGTGTGAGCATTGGCACGCCGAAGGCCTTGGCCTGGATAGAGTCCAGCGCCTACCAGGGCGCCTGCCGGGCTTGTATTGCATCCAGACCGACGCCCAGGGCGAACGTAAATTCCTCTACTGGCGCAACGAGGCGGCCGTGCGCGACTGCTTCACCACGCCTGCCGCCGAGCCGGTTCTGGCGGCCCTGCCGGGCTATGATGTGGTGTATTTCAGCGGCATTACCTTGGCCGTGCTGGGAGACATCGGGCGTGAGCGTTTACTGCAGGCGCTGATCGAAGCCCGCCGGCGCGGCGCCAGGGTGGTGTTCGATAACAATTACCGGCCCCGGTTGTGGGCCGATGTGCAAACGGCTCGTGAAGCGTATCGCAGGGTGGTGGCCGAGGTGGACATTGCCTTGCTCACCGAGGATGACGAACGCGCGTTGTTTGGTTATGAGGATAGCGAGCAGGTGTTCGCGGCGTACCCGTCGATTGCAGAAGTGGTGCTCAAGCGGGGAGCGGAAGCGTGCCTGATTCGTTGCGCGGGCGAGCGCTTTGCGGTGCCGTCGTTGAAAGTGGAGAAGGTGGTGGACACCACGGCGGCGGGGGATTCGTTCAGTGCGGCGTATTTGGCCTGTCGGCTCAAGGGTGGCTCGCCCCAAGACGCCGCACTGGCGGGGCATCGGTTGGCAAGCCGGGTGATTCAGGTGCCCGGGGCGCTGATACCGAGATGATCACTGATCGTTCCCACGCTCTGCGTGGGAGCGCAGCCCGGGACGCTCCGCGTCCCAGAAGCGGACGCAGAGCGTCCAGTGAGGCATTCCCACGCAGAGCGTGGGAACGATCGGATGTGGGAGCTGGCTTGCCTGCGATAGCGGACTGAAGCCATCCACTCAATCGCGGTAAAACACCTGCACCAGGTGATACCCAAATTTGCTCTTGATCGGCCCGTGCACCACCTTCACCGGTTTCTTGAAGATCACCGCATCAATCGCCCCCACCATCTGCCCGGGCCGCACTTCGCCCAGGTCACCACCGCGTTTGCCCGACGGGCAGGTGGAGTACTTCTTGGCCAGCACATCAAAGGCTTCGCCCTTGGCAATGCGCTGCTTGAGTTGTTCGGCTTCTTCGCTGGTTTTCACCAGGATATGACGGGCTTGGGCTTTCATGGGGCTCTACCAGCTGTGCGACGGCGCGCGATTATGCCTGAACTCAGGCCTCGACGCCGATCATGCTACGGATTTTGTTGGCCAACAGGTCAATGGAAAAAGGCTTGGCGACCATGTCCATGCCGTCCTCCAGGAACCCCTGGCGCTCGGCGGCTTTCTCGGCATAACCGGTCATGAACAGCACGCGCAGGCCGGGACGATGCTGACGGGCGATTTCCGCCAGTTGTCGGCCGTTCATGCCGGGCAAGCCAACGTCGGTCACCAGCAAGTCCACACGCAAATCCGACTCCAGCAACGGCAGCGCCGCACGGGCATCCGCCGCCTGGTGCGCGGTGTAGCCCAGTTCGTCGAGCACATTGACCACCAGCATGCGCACCGCCGGGTCGTCCTCGACCACCACCACCGCTTCACCGGCCAGGGCCACGGGCGCTTCGGTCAGGCTGGCGGGCAGGCTGCTTTCCAGCGCCGTGCCATACAAACGCGGCAGGTACAGGCGCACGCAGGTGCCCTGGCCCGGTTCGCTCTGGATGGTCACGTGGCCGCCGGATTGCTGGGCAAAGCCGTAGATCATCGACAACCCAAGGCCAGTGCCTTGGCCGATGGGCTTGGTGGTAAAGAACGGGTCGAACGCCTTGGCGAGGATTTTCGGCGCCATGCCGCTGCCGTTGTCGCTCACACCAAGCATCACATAGTCGCCGGCCTTGACCGGTTCCAGGGTGGTGATGTCGGTGCCGTCCAGGTAACTGTTGGCGGTTTCGATCAGCAGCTCGCCGCCGTCGGGCATGGCGTCGCGGGCGTTGATCACCAGGTTGAGCAGGGCGTTTTCCAACTGGCTGGCGTCGGTGTTCACCGGCCAGATGTCCTTGCCCAGTTGTACCTTGAGTTCGATATGCGCGCCCTTGGTACGCCGGAACAGGTCCTCCAGGGACGCCACCAGTTGGTTGGGGTCGGTGGGGCGACGGTCCAGTGACTGGCGCCGCGAGAACGCCAGCAGCCGGTGGGTAAGGGCGGCGGCACGGTGCGCGGAGGACACGGCAGCATCGGCAAAACGGCCGATATCGTCGCTGCGCCCGGCGGCGATATAGCGCTGCATCAGGTCCAGGCTGCCGATGATGCCGGTGAGCATATTGTTGAAGTCATGGGCGATACCGCCGGTGAGCTGACCGACCGCTTCCATCTTCTGCGCATGGCGCAGGGCATCTTCTGCACGTTCGCGCTCGAACATCTCGTTCTGCAGGCGCTGGTTGGCCTCGGCCAGCGCCTGGGTGCGCTGGGCCACGCGTTCTTCAAGGTTCTCGTTGAGGTGGCGCAGGGCCTCTTCGGTGAGCTTGCGTTCGGTCTCGTCGATCACAAAGATGTAGAAACCATTCACCGAGCCGTCACTGCTAAAGCGCGGCAGGTACTTCATCAGTGCATGGCGCGGGCGGCCATCGCGATGAGGCGTCACCGTCATGAAGCTGCACGCTTTGCCCTTGAGCGCGGCGGCGATCTTGTCTGCGCGCCCGGCATACACCTCGTCGCCAAGTACTTCGCGGATGGTTTTGCCGTACAGCTCCTGGGGCGTCTTGCCGTACCAGTCCAGGTAAGCGCTGTTATTGAGGCGAAAGCGCTGGTCGTGGTCAACGTAGCCGATCAACACCGGCATGGCGTTGATGATCAGTTGCAGCTCGGTCTGGCTCTGGCGCAGGGCTTGCTCGGTGTTTTTACGCTCGGTGAGGTCCAGCGCGGCGCCGAGGAAACGCGCCGGCCGGCCCTGTTGATCCTTGTAGCAGCGGCCACGGGCGAACACCCAGCGCACCTGGCCGTCGGCTTGCAGCAAGCGATACTCCTCGGCGTATTCGGTGCCATGGGTAATGCAATGCTTGATGCTGCGCGTCACCGTTCCCCGGTCCTCAGGGTGCACACCATGCAGGTAGGCGCTGATGGGCAGCAGGCTCGAATCGTTGGGGTCGACGCCATGCAGGTAGGCGAAATGGGCGTCGGCGATGAAACGGTCTTCGCCGATATCCCAGTCCCAGGTGCCTACCGCGTCGGTGGCCGCCAGTGCCAGTTGCAGGCGCTGCTCGGTGTTGTGCTGGGCCTTGAGGCTTGCTTCGGAGCGCTGTTGCAGTTCGAGGGTTTTGCTGCGTCGCTCATTGGTTTCAATGGCCGTGACCAGAATGCCGGCTACCCGGCAGCTTTCATCGCGCACCGGGCTGTAGGTCAGATCCAGCCAGATTTCGGTATCGCAGCCCTGGCGGTGCAGCACAAAGCGTTGCTCGCTGAAGGTACGCACCTGGCCGCCGAGCACGGCGTCGTACACCGGCGCGGCGAAGCTTTCAAGCTCAGGCCAAGTGTGGTGCGCCGGCTGGCCCAGGGCGCCGGGGTGCTTGCTGCCAATCAGGTGTGCAAAGCCATCGTTATAGAGTTGCGTGAGGTGCGGGCCCCACAGCAGTACCATCGGCATGGGCGAATGCACGACGATATCAACGGCAGTGCGCAGGCTTTGCGGCCACTCACTGGCCTCACCGAGTGGGCTTTGCGCCCAGTCCAGCCGCTTGATCAACGCAGCGGCTTCGCTACCGGTGGATGTTCCATTCATAAAAAGCCCTGAGCATGACGCTTTGAAAAATGACAACACCCATTATCCCAAGGAGCGGCAACGGGTGGCTACCCCGGAAAAATAGCATGCCTTGAGGGTTTTTCTTCAAAACGCTGCGTCAGCGCTGAAACCTTTCATCTAATAAGCCAGCTCAGCTCTGTCGCGAAATTGCTCCAGTGCCTGGGGGTTGGCCAGGGCATCGGTGTTTTTCACCGGCTCGCCATGCACCACATTGCGCACCGCCAATTCGACGATTTTGCCGCTGATGGTGCGGGGGATATCCGTGACAGCGAGGATCTTCGCCGGCACGTGCCGCGGTGTGGTGTTGGCGCGAATCACCTGGCGAATCTGCTGTTGCAGCGCCTCGTCCAGTTCAATTCCATCATCCAGGCGCACAAACAGCACCACGCGCACGTCGTCCTGCCAGCGTTGACCGATGGCGAGGCTTTCCAGCACCTGCGGGATCTTTTCCACCTGGCGATAAATCTCGGCGGTGCCAATGCGCACGCCGCCGGGGTTGAGCACCGCATCGGAACGCCCGTGGATCAACAGGCTGCCGTTGGCGCGTTGCTCGGCATAGTCACCCTGTGCCCACACGCCGGGGAACTGGCTGAAATACGAGGCGCGCAATTTTTGCTGTTGCGGGTCATTCCACAGCCGGATGGGCATGGCAGGGAAGTGCCGGGTGCACACCAGTTCGCCTTTCTCCCCGATCAGGGGCCGGCCCTGGTCGTCCCACACTTCGATGGCCATGGCCAGGCTCTTGCACTGCATTTCACCGCGCCGTACCGGCAGCACCGGGTTGCCGATCACAAAGCAGGAGACAATGTCGGTGCCACCGGACATCGAGGACAGGCACAGCTCAGCCTTGATCTCGCGGTACACGTAGTCGTAACTCTGGGGCGACAGCGGCGAGCCGGTCGAAATCAGACCCTTGAGGCTGCCCAGGTCGTGGCTCAGGCGCGGCTGCAACCCGGACTTTTCCAGGGTGGCGAGGAATTTGGGGCTGGTGCCGAACACGCTGATTTTTTCCGCATCGATCAGGTCGATCAAACGTTCGGGGCCGGGGTGGAACGGCGAGCCGTCGTACAGCACCGCGGTGGCGCCGATCGCCAGCACCGACACCAGCCAGTTCCACATCATCCAGCCGCAGGTGGTGTAATAGAACAGGCAGTCCTCGCGGTTCAGGTCGGCATGCAGGCCGTGTTCCTTGAGGTGCGTCAGCAATACGCCGCCAGTGCCGTGGATGATGCACTTGGGGATGCCGGTGGTGCCGCTGGAATAAAGGATATACAACGGGTGATCGAACGGCACCGCGACAAATTCCGGTTCGCCGCCGGCTTGATAGAAGTCGTCCCACAGCGCGACGTGGGCGTGGGTGGTGTAGTCCCCAGCCTGCGCTTCGGGCTTGGCGTAAGGCACGATGATCAGCTGTTGCAGGGAGGGCAGGCGTTCTAGGATCTCATTGAGCTTGGCGCTCTGGTCGATGCGCTTGCCGGCATAGCGGTAGCCCGCGCAGGTGATCAGCACCTTGGGCTCGATCTGGCCGAAGCGGTCGATGACGCCTTGGGTGCCGAAGTCTGGCGAGGAGCACGACCAGATCGCACCGAGGCTGGTGGTGGCGAGCATGCCAACCAGGGTTTGCCAGGTATTGGGCATACACGCGGCCACCCGGTCACCTATGCCGACCCCGGCCGCCCGCAGGCTTTTTTGCAGGCCGGCAACCTGTTCCGCCAGTTGCGCATAGCTCAATTGTTCACGTTGGCCGTCTTCGCTGACAGCCACCACCGCAGGATGATCGTCGCGCCGGCGCAACAGGTGTTCGGCGAAGTTCAGGGTGGCGCCGGGAAACCATTGGGCGCTGGGCATCTCGATGTCTTCGATCAGCGTGACGCTGGATGGGCTGCGAAACTGCACGTCGAAGAACGCGACAATCGCCTGCCAGAAATCCGGGCGCTGGTCGATGCTCCATTGGTGCAGGGCGGGGTAGTCGTCGAGCTGCACGCCGTGCCGTTGGTTGATGAAGCGGCGGAACTGATCCATGCGCGTGGTGGCGATGCGTTCCGGGGAGGGTTGCCAGAGGATCTCGGACATAAGCTGCCTCTTCTCGTTCCCACGCTTCGCGTGGGAATGCCTGACTGGACGCTCTGCGTCCGCTTTTGGGGCGCGGAGCGCCCCGGTCTGCGTGCCCACGCAGAGCGTGGGAACGGTCATCACGGGTTTACTGGGCCAGCCAGCCACCGTCGATGTTCCAGGCCGCGCCGCGCACCTGGGCGCCGGCTTCACTGCACAAGAACAACACCAGTTCCCCCAGTTGCGACGGCGTCACAAACTCCAGCGACGGCTGTTTCTCTGCCAACAGATCCTGCTGCGCTTGCTGTGGGTCGACCCCAGTGGCCACGCGATCATCAATCTGCTTCTGCACCAGCGGCGTCAGCACCCAGCCCGGGCAGATGGCGTTGCAGGTGACATTGCTGGTGGCGGTTTCCAGGCCCACCACCTTGGTGAGGCCGATCACCCCATGTTTGGCCGCCACATACGCCGCCTTGCCCACTGAGCCGACTTGCCCATGCACCGAGGCGATATTGACGATGCGCCCCCAGCCCTTGGCCTTCATGCCCGGCAAGCTCAGGCGTGTGCTGTGGAACACCGAGGACAGGTTGATGGCGATGATCGAATCCCAGCGCTCCACAGGGAAGTCTTCTACCGCTGCCACATGCTGGATACCGGCATTGTTGACCAGGATGTCCACGCCACCGAACTCGCGCTCGGCGTAGGCGAGCATGTCGGCGATCTGCGTGGGGTCGCTGACGTCTGCCGGGTGATGCCCGACCTTGCCGCCAAACGCCTGCACCTGGGCGATCACCGCGCTGGCGTCGCCAAAGCCGTTGAGAATCAGGTTGGCGCCGGCCTTGGCCAGGCTCAGGGCAATCCCCAAGCCGATGCCGCTGGTGGAGCCGGTGACCAGGGCGGTCTTGCCATTCAAAGTTGTCATGAAAACCTCACACAATGCCGGTGGCGTAGAAAGTACCGATCACCACGAACACCGCAAGGGTCTTGATGATCGTAATGCCAAAAATGTCCTTGTAGGCTTCGCGGTGGGTCAACCCGGTGACCGCCAGCAGGGTGATCACTGCGCCGTTGTGGGGCAGGGTGTCCATGCCGCCGCTGGCCATGGCCGCGACCCGGTGCAGCACCTCAAGGGGGATATTGGCCGCGTGGGCGGCTGCAATGAAGCTCTCGGACATCGCGGCGAGGGCGATGCTCATGCCGCCGGAAGCGGAGCCGGTGATACCGGCCAGCAAGGTCACGGTGATCGCTTCGTTGACCAGCGGGTTGGGGATGCCCTTGAGCCAGTCCGCCAGTACCAGAAAGCCTGGCAGCGAGGCGATTACTGCGCCAAAGCCGTATTCCGAGGCGGTGTTCATCGCCGCAAGCAATGCACCGCTTACCGCGCTTTTACTGCCTTCGGCCAGCTTGCTCTTGATCGCCGAGAAGCCGAACACCAGCACCACGATAATTCCCACCAGCAATGCCGCCTGCACCGCCCAGATCGCGGTGAGCTTGGCGATTTCGGTGGTCACCGGCGCGCTCATGCCCGGCAGGCTGAGGCTGTGGGTCTTGCCGTACCACTGCGGGATCCAGTGGGTGAACAACAGGTTCATCACCCCCACCAGGATCAGCGGCGACAGCGCGACCCATGGGTTGGGCAAGGCAAGGTTGTCGGCGGTTTCCGGCTCATTGCGCAACTCGGTGCCATAGCCTTCACCGGCACGCTGGGCCTTGTTGCGCTGGCGTGCGAGGTAGAGCATGCCGGCGCAAAACACGAAGATCGTGCCGATCAGCCCCAGCCACGGCGCCGCCCAGGCGGTGGTGTTGAAGAAGGTGCTGGGGATGATGTTCTGGATCTGCGGAGTGCCGGGCAGGGCGTCCATGGTGAACGAGAACGCACCGAGGGCGATGGTCGCCGGGATCAGGCGCTTGGGGATATTGCTCTGGCGGAACATCTCGGCGGCAAACGGGTACACCGCAAACACCACCACGAACAGCGACACGCCACCGTAGGTGAGCAGGGCGCAGACCAGCACAATCACCAGCATCGCCTGGCGCGTGCCGAGCAAGCGGATCGCAGCGGCCACGATCGAGCGCGAAAACCCCGACAGCTCAATGAGCTTGCCGAACACCGCACCGAGCAGGAATACCGGGAAATACAGCTTGATAAAACCGACCATCTTTTCCATGAACACCCCGGTAAAGGCAGGTGCGACGGCGGACGGGTCAGTGAGCAGCACCGCGCCAAGGGCGGCGATGGGGGCGAACAGGATAACGCTATAGCCACGGTAGGCGGCCAGCATCAGCAGCGCGAGCGCGGCCAGGGCAATGATCACACTCATGGTGTGTCTCCATCGGATTGTTATTGTTGTGGGTGAGGCTGTGGGAGGAAGCTATAGCGAGATGTGTGCCAGATTTATAACTTGTTGATATATATAGATTTATTTACTTTTTAACGACGGTTTTCCAGAAGGCAGTCTCAATCGAGAGACGAGTGGAGATCCCTTGTGGGAGCTGGCTTGCCTGCGATAGCGGTGTAACAGTGCCATATTCCCTAGCTGAACCAACGCTATCGCAGGCAAGCCAGCTCCCACACAGGATTGTCTCCATAGTGGGAATCTAGTCTCTTTAATGAGACTGGGTTATTCCAAGAGCCAGCATTTTTTTATACAACGTTGACCGCCCAAGCCCCAACCGCTTGGCTGCCTCTACCACATTCCCTTCACACGCCGTGAGCGCGGCTGCGATCACCTGCCGATCTAACCGTTCCCGTGCCGCACTGAATGTCTCTTCTTCCATCGACACCAGCGCACGGCGTTCAACCGGCGTAAAAGTGCCAATCGCTGTGCGTATCTCCTCGGCATTCAACACCAAGTCATCACTCAGCAACGCCGCCCGCTCCAGCACATTGCGCAGCTCGCGGATATTGCCCGGCCAGGCATGTTGGGCCAACAGCGCCAGGGCATCGCGGTCCAGTTCGTGCTGGCTGCGCAACTCCTCAAGGATCGCCTCGCTCAGCGCCGGAATATCCTCCAGCCGTTCACGCAGCGGCGGCACCTGGATCGGCAGCACGTTGAGGCGGTAATACAGATCGGCGCGAAACTCGCCACGCTTGATCGCCGCTTCCAAGTCCATGGACGTCGCGGCAATCACCCGCACATCGCTGTGCAGCATCTCGTTGGAGCCCACCGGTTCGAATTCCTTTTCCTGCAACACCCGCAGCAATTTGCTTTGCAGTGGCAGCGGCATGTCGCCGATTTCATCGAGAAACAACGTGCCGCCCTGGGCAATCTGGAACTTGCCGGGGCGACCCTTGCGGTCGGCACCGGTAAAGGCGCCGGGTGCGGTGCCGAAGAATTCGGCTTCAAGCAGATCATGGGGGATCGCCGCGCAGTTGACGCTCACAAAGGCTTTGTGCGCCCGTGGCGATGCGCCGTGAATGGCCTGGGCCAGCAGCTCCTTGCCGGTGCCGG
Organism: Hoplolaimus galeatus; assembly: GCA_016432905.1. NCBI lineage: Eukaryota > Metazoa > Nematoda > Chromadorea > Rhabditida > Hoplolaimidae > Hoplolaimus > Hoplolaimus galeatus. The sequence goes on from JAEHOL010000007.1 coordinate 76,645, forward strand.
TCTCCCCGAGTAGCAATACCGGCGAATCGGCACTCGCACTGCGCCGCGCCCGGCGCTTGACCTCAAGGCTGGCGGCGCTGGTGCCGATAAAGTGCGCGAAGTTGTATTTGCTTTGCCGCGAACGCAGCAGCGAGCGCGTGGAGGCCAGCTCCTGCTGCATGCTCAGGTAGCGCTCGATCAGCGGCGACAGGTTGCGCAGTTCATCGAACAGCGCAAACCCAATCGCGCCGATCACCGCCCCGGCCTCGTCGTGGATCGGCAGGCGCATCACCACCAGCGGGCCTTTGGGAGTGTCCTGGATATCCAGCAGGATCGGCCGGTCGTTGCGCACCACCTGGCGCAGCAGGCTGTTGGAAATCACCTGCTCGCAAGGCTGGCCGATGGCTTGGTCGGCGCTCTTGAGGCCAAAACGCTTGGCGTAACGCTCGTTCATCCACACGATGTTCGCATCGCGGTCGACGATGACTGTGCCCTCGCTGGACTGCTCGATGATCTCGAACAGCGACTGGATGGCCAGGCCGCGAACCTGTTGGTAGTCCTTGAGGCTGGTACTCATGGGTACAGAATCCTGTTAATGATCGTTCCCACGCTCTGCGTGGGAATGTCTACCGTGACGCTCTGCGTCACTCGGCGTAGGGCCAAGACACGACGCGGAGCGTCTCGGGTTGTGTTCCCACGCAGAGCGTGGGAACAATCTCACCTCACAAAGGGATGTGCGCTGCTGCCAGCAGTTCTTTGGTGTACGGGTGTTGGGGCGATTCGAACACATCATGGCTCGCGCCACGCTCCACCACCTTGCCATCCTTGACCACGATCATGTCATGGGCCATGGCCCGCACCACCGCCAGGTCATGGCTGATAAACAGGTAGGTCAGGCCGTATTTGTCCTGCAGTTCGCGCAGCAGCGCCACCACTTGTTTCTGCACTGTACGGTCGAGGGCCGAGGTCGGTTCGTCGAGCAGCATCAGCGCTGGCTTGAGTACAAGGGCGCGGGCAATGGCGATGCGTTGGCGCTGGCCACCGGAAAACTCATGGGGGTAGCGATGTCGGCTGGCAGGGTCGAGGCCCACGTCCTTGAGCACCTGTATGACTTGCGCGTCACGCTCGGCCAGGCTGCACGGCGCGTGTACTTCCAGGCCCTCGCTGATGATCTGCTGCACCGACATGCGCGGGCTGAGGCTGCCATAGGGGTCCTGGAACACCACCTGCATCTGCTTGCGCCATGGGCGCATCTGCTGATGGTTGAGCGGGTCCAGGGCCTCACCCTGGAAGCGAATGCCGCCGCTGGAGTCGAGCAAGCGCAGGATCGCCTGGCCCAGGGTGGACTTGCCGGAACCGGACTCGCCGACAATCCCCAGGGTTTTGCCGCGCTGCACGCTGAGGCTGATGCCGTCCACCGCGCGCAGGTAGGTCTTGGCCCGGAACAGCCCGCCACCGAGGGGGAATTGCACGCTCAGGTCATCCACTTCCAGTACCGTCTCACGGGGCTCGCTGCACAGCACATCGCCCGAGGGCTCGGCGTCCAGCAGCAGGCGGCTGTAGGGATGCTGCGGTGCGGTGAACAAGGCCTGGCAGTCAGCCTGCTCGACGATTTCGCCGGCACGCATCACACAGACCCGCTGGGCGATACTGCGCACCAGGTTGAGGTCATGGCTGATCAGCAGCAGCGACATGCCCAGGCGTTGTTGCAAGGACTTGAGCAGCAGCAGGATCTTGCGCTGCACCGTCACGTCCAGCGCCGTGGTGGGCTCGTCGGCAATCAGCAGTTCGGGCTCGCAGGCCAGGGCCATGGCGATCATCACCCGCTGGCGCTGGCCGCCGGACAATTGATGGGGGTAGGCCTTGAGCCGTTCCTGGGGTTTCTGGATGCCCACCAGTTCCAGCAGTTCGAGGATGCGCGCCTGCGCCGCCTTGCCGCCCAGGCCCTTGTGCAGCAGCAGGGTTTCGCCGATCTGCTTTTCGATGCTGTGCAGCGGGTTGAGGGAGGTCATCGGCTCCTGGAAGATCATGGCAATGCGGTTGCCGCGCAATTTTTGCAAGGTACTCGGTGAGGCGCCGATCAGTTCCTGGCCGCGATACTTGATGGAACCCAGGGTTTCGGTGCCGGCTTGCGGCAGCAGTTGCAGGATCGAATGGGCCGTCACCGACTTGCCCGAGCCCGACTCGCCCACCAACGCCAGGCACTCGCCAGGGCGCACGTCCAGGCTCAGGTTGCGCACGACGGTCTGGCCGTTGAAGGCGACGCACAGGTCGCGGATTTCGATCAGGTTCATACGCAGTCACTCATGAGCGGGGGTCGAAGGCATCACGCAGTGCCTCGCCGATAAACACCAGCAACGACAGAATCAGCGCCAGGGTGAAAAACGCCGTCAAGCCCAGCCACGGCGCTTGCAGGTTCTGCTTGCCCTGGCCGATCAGCTCGCCCAGGGAGGCGCTGCCGGCGGGCATGCCGAAGCCAAGGAAATCCAGAGCGCTCAAGGTGGATATCGCCCCGGTCAAGATAAATGGCAAATAGCTGAGGGTCGCGGTCATGGCGTTGGGCAGGATGTGCCGGCGAATGATCTTGCCGTCGCCCAGGCCCAGGGCGCGTGCGGCCTTGACGTACTCCAGGTTGCGCCCACGCAGGAACTCGGCGCGCACCACGTCCACCAGGGCCAACCAGGAAAACAGCGCCATGATCCCCAGCAACCACCAGAAGTTCGGCTCCACAAACCCCGACAGGATAATCAGCAGATACAGCACCGGCAGGCCAGACCACACCTCGAGGATGCGCTGGCCGAGCAAGTCCACCCAGCCACCGTAGTACCCCTGCAACGCCCCGGCGGCAATGCCAATGACGGCGCTGATGGCGGTCAGGGCCAGGGCAAACAGGATCGACACCCGTGCACCAAAGATCACCCGGGCCAACACATCGCGGGACTGGTCATCGGTGCCCAGCCAGTTCACCGCCGACGGCGGGCTCGGGGCAGGGCGGGAGAGTTCGTAGTTGGGCGTGTCATCGCTGAACGGAATCGGCGGGAACAGCATCCAGCCGCCATCCTGCTTGATCAGCTTTTGCACGTAGTCACTGCGGTAGTCCGCCTGGAACGGCAACTGCCCACCGAACTGCTGCTCGGTGTAGCGCTTGAACACCGGAAAATACAGCTCGTTCTTGAAACTGAGCACCAGCGGCTTGTCATTGGCGATCAACTCGCCGCCCAGGGTCAGGATAAACAGGCCGATAAACAGCCACAGCGACCACCAGCCACGGCGGTTTTTCTTGAAGCGTTCGAAACGCCGGCGAGCCACGGGAGACAGGTTGAGCATCAGGCGTTCCTCGCGGCGAAGTCGATACGCGGGTCCACCAGGGTGTAGCACAGGTCACCGATGAGTTTTATCAGAAGGCCGAACAGGGTGAAGATAAACAGCGAGCCGAACACCACCGGGTAGTCGCGGGACACGGCCGCCTCGTAGCTCATGCGGCCCAGGCCATCGAGGGAGAAGATCACCTCGATCAGCAGCGAGCCGGCAAAAAACACACTGATAAACGCCTGGGGAATCCCCGAGATCACCAGCAACATCGCATTGCGGAACACGTGACCGTACAGCACCCGGCGTTCGCTCAAACCCTTGGCGCGGGCGGTGACCACGTATTGGCGGGTAATTTCATTGAGGAACGAGTTCTTGGTCAGGATGGTCAAGGTGGCAAAGCCGCCGATCACCAGCGCCGTTACTGGCAGTACCAGGTGCCAAAAATAGTCGGCGATTTTGCCCACGGTGCTCAGTTCGGCGAAGTTTTCCGAGACCAGCCCGCGTACCGGGAACCAGTTCAGCGAGGTACCGCCGGCGAACACCACGATCAGGAACATCGCAAACAGGAATGCCGGCATCGCGTAACCGATGACGATGGCCGTGCTGCTCCACATATCAAAGCTGCTGCCATGGCGCACGGCCTTGCGTATGCCCAAGGGTATCGACACCAGGTAGGTGATCAGCGTGGCCCACAGGCCGAGGGAAATCGTGACGGGCATCTTTTCCAGGATCAGGTCAGTTACCGTTGCGCCTCTGAAGAAACTGTTGCCGAAGTCCAATTGGGCATAGTTCTTGAACATCAACCACAGGCGTTCCGGCGCGGATTTGTCGAAGCCGTATTGTTTTTCGATGTCCTTGATCAGCTTCGGGTCCAGGCCGCGACTGGCTCGCGAGCCGCTGATGCCTTCGCCGGATGCGCCGGCTACACCACCGCCACCAATGCCTTGCAGGTGAGCGATGGCTTGTTCCACCGGCCCGCCGGGCGCGGCCTGCACGATCACGAAGTTCACCAGCAGGATGATCACCAGCGTCGGGATGATCAGCAGCAGGCGCCGTACGATATAGGCAAACATCAGTGGGCCTCTCCGCGTTTTTTCAACTCAGCCTGCATTTGTTCGTTCGTCAGCGGGGTGGGGCTGACTTCCCACCAGGTTTCCAGGGCTTCGTCGTTCTTCGCCTCGATGGCCGGGCGCCCGAAACGGTTCCACCATGCGGCGGAGGTGCCCGGTGGGTAATAGTTGGGGATCCACAGGTAATTCCATTGCAGTACGCGGTCCAGGGCGTGGGCATAGGTGAGCATCTTGGCCTGGGTGTCAGCCTTGACCAGGCCATGGATCAGGGTATCGACGGCCGGGTCCTTGAGCACGATGTAGTTGTTGGCGCCCGAATCGAACGCGGCGGCAGAGCCGAAATAGTTGTACAGCTCCATGCCGGGCGAGGTGGTGACCGGGAAACCCGTGACGATCATGTCGTAGTCGCGGGCCATCAGTCGGTTGACGTACTGCGAGGAGTCGATGCGGCGAATATTCAGGGTGATGCCGATCTGCGCCAGGTTGCGTTTGTAGGGCAGCAACAGGCGTTCGAGGCCGTTCTGGACGTTGAGGAAGGTGAATTCCAGTGGCTCGCCCTGGGCATTGACGAGTTTGTCGCCCACAGGTTTCCAGCCGGCGTCTTCCAGCAGGGCCAAGGCTTGCAACTGTTTGTCGCGGATCATGCCACTGCCATCGGTGACCGGGGCCTTGAACACCTGGGTGAACACCTCGTCGGGAATCTGCCCGCGCAGGGGTTCGAGGATTGCCAGTTCTTCCGGGGTGGGCAACTGGCTGGCGGCCAGCGGGCTATTGGAAAAATAGCTCTGCTGGCGGATGTACAAGTTGCGCATCATCTGCCGGTTGGCCCATTCAAAATCCCACAGCATCGCCAGGGCCTGGCGCACGCGGCGATCCTTGAATATCGGTTTTTGCACGTTGAACACATAGCCCTGGGCCGGCTGCGGCATCTCCTTGGCCAGGTGCGCGCGCTGCAGGCGGCCATCGTCCAAGGCCGGGCCGTTGTAGCCGATGGAGTAACCGGTGGCGGAGAATTCACGGTTGAAATCATAGGCGCCGCCGCGTAGCACTTGGCGCGCTACTTCGGTGTCGCCGAAGTACTCCAGGCTCAGGTGATCGAAGTTGTACAGGCCGCGGCTGACCGGCAAGTCCTTGCCCCACCAGTCGGGGTCACGGGTGAAGGTGATGGTGCTGCCGGAGTCGATCTTGCTGACCTTGTAGGGGCCGCTGCCCAGTGGCGCTTCGTAGCCGCCGCCGTTGGCAAAGTCGCGGATCTTCCACCAGTGCTCGGGGAACACCGGCAAGGTGGCGATATCCAGGGGCAGGGTACGGTTTTCGTTGCTGGAAAAGTCAAAGCGCACCTGGCGCTCACCTTCGACCTCGACGTGCTTCACGTCGGCAAATAGCGTGCGAAAGCGCAAGCTGCCTTGGGTCATCAGCACGTCAAAGCTGTAGCGCACGTCTTGCGCGGTGATGGGCTTGCCATCGGCAAAGCGCGCCTTGGGGTTCAGGTAGAAGCGCAGTGACAGGCCATCGTCGGCGCGCTCCATCTTTTGCGCCACCAGGCCGTAGACGGTGTAAGGCTCATCCAGCGAGCGCAACGCCAAGGGCGCATACACCCAGCCGTCGACCTGGGATACGCCGATGCCTTTGTCGATATACGGCAGCACATGGTCAAACCGCCCCACCTCCAGCGCGGAACGCCGCAGGCTGCCGCCCTTGGGAGCGTTGGGGTTGGCATAGTCGAAATGGCTGAAACCTTCGGCGTATTTGGCGGGCTCGCCGTACACCGTCAGGTAGGTTTGCGGGGCTGCGATCACCGCAGTGCTGGCCATTAGCAAGGCCAGGGTGGAACAGAGCAGAGATGAAAAAGCCAATCGCATTATCAGCCTTGAGCGCCGGGTAAGAGTCATAAGGATTTGTACGCTAACGGCCTGGGCATCGCCAGTCATCAGATGCACAACGGCCCACCAAAGGGCGGGCCGTTGTTTATAGCATCAGCGCAGATTGAATCAATCCTGGCGGCTGGTGACTTCCAGCAGGTGGTAGCCGAACTGAGTCTTCACCGGGCCTTGCACGGTGTTGACCGGGGCACTGAATACCACGGTGTCGAATTCCTTGACCATCTGGCCTGGGCCGAACGAACCGAGGTCACCGCCCTGGCGGCTGGATGGGCAGCTGGAGTTGGCTTTAGCGATTTCTGCGAAATCAGCGCCGCCTTCGATTTGGGCCTTGAGTTCGTTGCACTTGTCTTCAGAGGCAACGAGGATGTGACGGGCGGTGGCTTTGGCCATGGTGAGTAACTCCTAGAGTAAAAAACGGTGAGCGTACCGGATTCAGGCGGTTATTTCTCGGCAAAGTTCCACTGGGTTTCAGCCGGCACTGTTTTCGCCGTGAGGATTCAAGGCAGCACAAGGTAGTCGTTGCGCTGCACGATCGGGCGGTGCGCCGCTTGCACCAGGTGGATATAGCGGCCGTCCACCAGGTCGATGGGCAGGCAGTCGTCGATATCCAGCACCGCGTCGGTGTGGGCCTGGGACCAGTGGCTGAGCATCTGCTGCTTGCCTTTGCCCATGGCCTCCTTTTTGTTACGGGCGATCACCAGCATGTAGTGATGGGACTCGCCAAAGCTATTGGCTTCGTAACCGCCCAGGTTGATGAAGTACAGGCGGAGTGCATCGCCGTGGGGCGCCAGGTGGCTCAGTTCAACCTTCCAGCCGTCGACGCCATCGACGGCCATCCATGAATCGATGTGTACGCCTTTGGGGCTGCCGAACCAGGCGTCGCGTAATTGCGGGTAGGTGGCTTGCAGGGTGTCCGCCACGGCGAACACCACATCGTGTACTTCGATCCTGGCCCGCGGGTGCTTGCCCCCGAGCATGACGACAAACAGCATTACCGATGATTCCTGGGGAGGGCGGCCTGACAGCCTATCTGATCACTCCCGGCAATCAAACTGTGGGAGATTCTATGGTTGAGGGGCAACCCTCAACCAACGTTACCGGGGAGCAGAGCAAGAGCTGCAGGCTTGTTTGCGCAATCAATGCATCTTGCTATGGTCCATCTTGCTGTGGTCCATGCCATCCAGCCCACGCGCCGTTGCCTTCACTTCGACGGCCTGCTTTTCACCCTTGGCATCTTCTACCGTAAGGGTCAGTGGTACCTGGTCGCCTTCCTTGATCTGGCCGGTCAGGCCCATCAACATGACGTGGTAGCCGTTGGGGTCGAGCTTGACGGCTTTGCCGGCAGGCAGGGCCACCGAGCCCACCGGGCCCATGCGCATGACATCGTCCTTCATGCTCATCTCATGAATCTGCACGTCCTTGGCCACTGGCGATGCCACGCTCAACAGTTTGCTGTCGCTGTCGGCGGTGAGGGTCATGAAGGCGCCACTGGACGGTTGGCCCACTACGGAGGCGCGTACCCAGGCGTCAGTGACTTGTACCTGGGCACTGGCGTGGGCAGCGAGGCCCAGCAGGGTTAGACCGAGGGTGAGACGCTTGAGGTGTTGAACGGCAGTCATTAGCAGACCTCCATGACGGTGAGCAGGTCTTCTGCGCACTCTTGAGCGGTAAGGGATGCCTGCAAGCCAAGGCGCAGGTTGCCACGGGTGTCGAACACGAAACTGGTGGCGGTGTGGGAGAGGGTATAGGTGTCGCCGGCGGGGATCTTTTCATAAAAGATCCCGAACTCCTTGGCGGCCACGGCGATTTCTTCCGGGGTGCCGTAGAGCGCTTCGAAGCTTGGGTCGAAGGCCTTGACGTAGTTGTCGAGAATTTCGGGGGTGTCGCGCTCGGGGTCCAGGGTGATGAACACCACCTGCATGATCTTGCCATCGCGGCCCATCAGCTTCTTGGCCTGGGCGGCGCGGGCCAGGGCTGTCGGGCAGACGGCCGGGCACTGGGTGAAGCCGAAGAACACCACCGGCATCAGGCCGCGGTACGAGCTCAGGGTGACGGTTTCGCCGTCGGTGTTCTTGAGCTTGAAGGTGCGGCCCATGATCTTGTCACTGAGGTCCTTGCCGTACTTGAAGTTCAGCTTGGGGCTGTAGTCACAGCCGCCCAGCAGGCTGCCCAGGCCCAATAGGCCCATGCCGGTCAGCACTTTGCGGCGGGTGAATAACGTACTCATCAACTGTGCATCCTGTGAAACGCCTGTAGGGCCGTGGAGCTGCTCCGCCAGGCTTTGAAAAGGAGTAACGAGAAGGGTGCAGAGTCTAGCAACCCTGGCCGGCGCGCGTAATCTGCGACGTTCTGCCACAGGGGCGCGTCGCATTGCGTCCTTTTATGGCTTCGGTGGTAGAGTCGCCGCCATGAAATTGCGCCACTCTGACCGCTCACTGATCGCCTGGGCCCTGTACTTCTGCGTGCTGATGAACCTGTTCGCCTGCGGTTTGGGGCATGGCCAGATGATGGGGCAGCAGCTCAACGGCATCGGCGGGCTGTTCTGTTCGGTGGACGGCGGGCAGTCGCCAATTTCCGACAAAGGGTTGGCGAACCCGTCCTCCAGCAACATCTCGAACTACTTTGCCTGCCCGGTGTGCAACGCGGTTACCGTTGCCCTGGTGTTTCTGATCGGCCTGGCCTGGCTGCTCGGCCTCACCCAAGCCCCGCGTGTCGACCATGAGCGGCGCAATAAGGCGCCGCCGCGCTATTCCTGGCCCTCGGCCAACCCCCGCGCTTCTCCCGCATCCTGACGTGTGCCTTGGGCTTCCTGTAACCAGGAGGCATTCTCTCGTCACGATTGTGAGAACACTCTATGAACCCTCAATTGCCTGCCGGCGCCGGCCGCCTGGTCAGCAAGGCGTCGCGGCGCCTGCGTGCGCAACCGGCGCTGTCTGATTACCCGAGTAATTCGCGCTGCTTCGTGCACCTGGATGCACGCCTGTTGCCTCACTGGCATACCTTGTTCGACATCTGCCCGGCGTTGCTCAAGCTCGACCCACCGGAGGGCTTGAACCTGTTTCGCGCCTTCATGACCTGGGCCTATCGCAACCAGCCGCCGCTGGACTGGACGTACCATCTGAACGTATGCCGCTGGTTGCTGAGTTCGGCGTACTGCACACAGATCGATGAGGAACCGATCGAGGCCTTCATGGCCGCCGCTGCTGCGCGTTGGGTGCTGACGGATGACAGCCCGGCGGCAGGCATTGTCTTGAGCTGGCGCGATTGCACCCTGTTCGACTGGAAGGGCCACCCTTCGATAGCCGCGCCGCGACCGGCATTGCCGTCGCCCGCCTGGGATTTTGCCTGGTCCCCGTTGGGTGCCCAAGGTGCTTTCAGCGGTTGGCTGCCGGTGCCATGAAGCGCCGCGTCCGGTAAGCCTCACGACACCCTCGGAAGCGCCGCACACTGCGCAGCGTGCGGAGCCCGCAGGCTGGCACTGGCTTGATGACTAGGCTCTAGGCTTCTTTGGTTTCCAGGTCATCAGGTTATGTCTTCTTTGCATCACAACACGCCCACGCTGACGGTGGTCGACCCGCGAGGGTTGACCGTGCGCAGCGTGGCGTACCATCGCAATACCGCGCAGCAATCACCCAGCGCGCAGGTCACGCGGCAGGTGTTCGACGCTCGCGGCCTGTTGCAGCAACAGTGGGACCCCAGGCTGTTCGAGTTGCACGCTGCCGATCCCGACGTGCTGCCCAATCTGTCTCATCGTTATAGCTTGAGCGGGCAAGTGCTGAGCACCGACAGCGCGGATGCGGGCCGTCAGACGCGCTTGCTCGGCAGTGGCGGCCAGGTCGTGCAACAGTGGGACAGTCGAGGCACGCGCCAGCGGTTCGAATACGACCCGTTGCTGCGCCCCGTCGCGGTATTCGAGCGCGCGGAGGAGGCGGCGGCTGAACGCTGTGTCGAGCGCATGAGTTACGCGGGCATGACGTCCACGGAGGCGGCTCGCAATCGCTGTGGGCGCATGATTCGTCACGATGACCCGGCAGGCACGTTGCTCGTTGAGCGCTACGACGTGCAAGGCAACATCACCGAGCAAACCCGGCGCCTGTGCACGTCGCACACCGCGCCCGACTGGCCGCTGCCCGTGAGTGAGCGGGATGCACAGTTGCAAGCCCAGACCTTCACCACCACCTGGCAGCACGATGCGCTGGGGCAACGCCTGGAGCAGGTCGACGCGCGCGGCAATCGCCAGCAATCTCAATACGGTGTCGACGGCCAATTGACGAAAAGCGAGATCCTGTTCAAAAGCGGAGCGCGCAAGACCCTGGTGGATCAACGCAGCGTCAACGCCTCGGGCCAGGTGTTGAGCGAACGCTTGGGTAATGGCGTGCTCAGCGTTGCCGAGTATTCGGACACCGATGGACGTTTGACACGCTTGAGCGCCCACCTCAAGGATTCGGCAGGCAAGCGACTGCAAGACCTCTTCTACAGCTACGACCGGGTCGGCAATGTGTTGCGGATCCGCGATGCGGCGCAGCCGACCCGCTGGGCCAGCAACGTGCAGGTGGAGGCAGTAAGCACATTCGAATACGACAGCCTGTCGCGATTGATCAAGGCCACCGGTCGTGAAAACGCGCGCAATACTGGCGCATCCGCACTGCCGGGGCGAATCACGTTCGGCGCCACAGACGACAATCTCTGGGGCAACTACACCCGCCACTATGCCTACGACTCGGCCAGTAACCTGACGCAGATGCGCCATGTGCCCAGCACCGGCAGCGGTTATACCCAACGGATGCAGGTGGGCGAACACAGCAATCACAGCGTGATTGCCCGCGAGGGCGCAAAGGCGCCGGGCCTGGGCAACGGCTTCGACCAACGTGGCAATCTCCAGGCACTGGCGCCTGGTCAGGCGTTGACCTGGAATGGGCGCAACCAGTTGGTTCGCGTTGCGCAGGTGCTGCGTGACAATGGCGAACATGACGATGAGGTGTATCTGTACGACGGCGCCGGCCAGCGAGTCATCAAGCGTCGCGTGGCACATGGCAAGACGCAGACTCACACCCATGAAGTGCTTTATCTGCCAGGGCTGGAGCTGCATCGCCACGGGCCGGATGGCGAGTGGTTGAACGTGGTGCTTGCTCCGGGCGGGCGCCATTCGGTCAGAGGGCTGCAGTGGGAGCAGCAGCGCCCCGACGAGATGCAGGACGAGCAACTGCGGTTCAGCCTCGACGATCATTTGGGCAGCGGCACTCTGGAGCTGGACGAGGCAGCCGGCCTGTTGAGCCAGGAAAGTTATTACCCCTTCGGCGCAACTGCCTGGTGGGCGGCAAAAAATGCCTTGGAGGCGAACTATAAAACCCGACGTTATTCGGGCAAGGAGCGCGACGCCAGCGGGCTGTATTACTACGGCTTCAGGTACTACGCGCCGTGGTTGTTGCGGTGGATCAGCGCTGACCCGGCGGGGGATGTGGATGGGTTGAACCTGTATGCGATGGTGGGGAACAACCCCATGGGTTATGTAGACGAAGACGGTTTGCAGCGCCGCTCGATGCTGGAGGTGGTGACGGTTCTGCTCCTGGTGTTGTTGATCGGGCACGGAGTAGGGGTAGAGATAGGCTATAGGGCTGAACTGGCTTATTTCGGGCTGATTTCAGGTGTGGTGGGCGTGGCGCTTTACGCGCTTCAGCGATTAGGCACCACTGACGTTCAGCGCAGAGCGTTCTATGAGCAGTCCGTAACGGTCGGTGCGCAAGAGCTGGGCCGCAGACAGGGCGCTACCGAACATGAAGTCAGCGAGTTGGCGGAATTTTTCCTGGAACACCGTCTGGCTACCGCTGACACTAAGAGTCTGTCCTACGGGCTGACCCCGGCAGCGCGGGGCGGTCTTTATGGGTACGTTGGGCCCACCGAGCATCGGGACCGGGCTGAAACAGCCTCACGAACGGAGCGTAACCCTAGCTTTACGCTTGCCAGGTTGGGGTTTGTAGGCATAGAACTGCGCGCCCCGGCACGCAAAGTGGGCGCCAGCCCGCTGCCAGCGGCTGGGCTGACCCACACCGAAGTACAACCGCAAACCAGGGTCACGAGCGTGGGCCGCAGAGGCTCCGCTTCTGAGGTGCCCGCCGCGCAGCCGGTAAGCCCGGGACCTTCCTCCGGGCTGGTGCCTGAGCCCCTCCAGATTGACGTCACACCTATTCAGAATGAATTACATGGCCCCGGAGGTGAAATTCTCAGAAGGGTGATTGATCGGCTGGAAGACCGCACACTGGATTTTCATACCGGCCATGCCATGGCGGGTGGGCAGAATGTCCGCAGTTTTGACTTGCCGCGTTATCGCGGGCAGCGCGGTCGTGGCGCCTATCGGGTGATGATCCAGCACATCAGTGGGCTTAACTATCGGGCGGTCAGGGTGATGGACCCTCACCGCCGTTAATACGCGCAACGTCAGGCCAAGGAGCGCGGGCCTTGTAACGGCCCGGCTCTGTTGTCAGGCCGGCGCGTGCGTGTCGTTTTCGTCTTCAGCGATGCTGTACCAGGCGTGGTAGGTCTGGCGCCGCGTGTCGCCATTGGCATTGAGCACGCGTACCGGGCGCCCCAACGCGTCATGAAAGTGCTGCTCGCTGGGACGCAAGGTGTTGAAGGCCGCATCGTCGATATAGCCGGCACGGTCGGCAAAATAAGGTCGCCAGGTGCGCGCCAGGCAACCCTGATTGTCATACTCCACACGGCCGCTGATCCGCCAACGGCGAGTGGCATCGGTTGGCTCGGCACCCGCGCTCAACATACCGGCGTCATCGACTGCAAAGGCCGGGCCCGGTTGCGCCTTTTCCTGGGTTTGCCGCACGCGGCCAAAGCCGTCGCTGAAGGCGAGGGCTACCTGGATCTGCGCCGTTTGCGACGTGCCTTGCCAACGGTCGGCGTGCAGTACCACGACGTGCACCGGCACTTGCCTGGCCGCCTGAATCATGCGCTTGAGGGTTTGATGATGGGGGAGCGCAGCGCTCAGGCTGTTCAGGCGTGCCAACGCCGAGGCACGAATATGCCCGCTGGGCAGCAGGTAACCGTTGCTTACCCATTGCGCCTGGATGCTGGCGGGTGGAATGCGCCCCATCCAACTGAACACGTCGTAGAAGCACGCGCTTTGAGCGTTGAGCAACGCCGCCTTCGGATCAGCCAGGGCCTGCGCCGGGCCCGTATCGGGCGTGCGGATGAAGGGCGTAGGGGCGTCATGGCCCACGGGCTTTCCTTGCTCCTCACCCTTGAGGCCGGTCGCCAGCAGCTGCCCGTGGGCGTCGTAGTGCGCGTAGCGTTGTGTACGCTGTGCGTCAGTCACCGTCACCGGCAGGCCAAGGCGGTAGTCGTACTGCGCCTGGGTCGTGCAGCCGTCCGCCAATTGCACTTTGATGATGTACAGCCCATAGCGGTCGTACTCGGACTGCGTGAACCCATGGCTCAGGCTCGCCTGATGCCGACGAGGCCGATAGAACATTTCGGCCTGGCCGTAGCGGGTGTAACCCTGGCCGAGGGACCACAGGGTGATGGCCTCGTCCTGCCCGGGGTCCGGTGACAGGAACGCGGCCATGGCCCGATAGTGCTGTGCACTGAGCGTAGCAGTGACAGTGCGGCCCTCATATACCTCCAGCGCTTGCTGATCGAGTTCGGCCGTCTCGATATAGGCAGGCAGCGCCTGAAAACTCGCGGTGCCGGCCGGCAAGGGTTCGGTGTGCTCCGCCACGCAGTAGTGCTGCACCGACAGCCCCCCCAGCCTGCGTTCGGCCGCTGTTCCCAATGGATCGGACGGGCCCTGCGCGATGAAGTGTTCATAGCTTATTTTTTCAATCGCTAACGCCTCTTTGCTCAGCACCAGCACGTTGCTTCGTTGCTGGTAGGGCAAGTGCAAGCGCCAGCGCTGCGCGGCGTCCAGGTGAATGAAGCGGGCGCGGGTTTCGTTGAGGTAATACGTCTGCTGCGCTGAGTCGTGTGCGTCACGCCACCACTGCTGCTGGTGGGCTGGCCCGGGCGGTGGGGAGTCGCTGGCTGTCCTGCGACGGGCATAGTCGACCACCACGCTGTGCAGATTGCCGGCGTAGCGGTCCCAGCGCAGATTGAGGATGTGCCGGCAGCACGGGTCGTCCGGTTGGCGCTCGTAGCGACAGGTCAGCGACTCCAGCAACAGTGGCAGCAGCACCGCCGGTTCGCCGGCCTTGGCCGACGGGCTTAATTGCCGTATGAGATAGCGCTGTTGCTGCACCGAATACGGCACTGCCTGTGGTGGCGAATCGGCGGCGGCATAAACCTCTTCCCGCAGCAGGCTCCCCGCCAATGCACGCTGCATCGCGCGGCGGGTGGTTGCGACGGGCGTGGCGATCAGCGTGTCTCCTGTGCGCCCGGCCTCCAACTGGCCCAGCAGGGTTGGCCCCAGCGCGGGCGCCTGTGGGTCGCCCGGGTAAAAAGCCTCCTGCGAGGGCTCAAAGGTGTGGAACCAGCGTTTTGTCAACACCCCAGGCTGCGCATCGGCCGTAGGGGGTTGCTCGGTGTGCAACACCAGGCCAAAGCCGAGGAACTGGCGCTCCTCACGGTCATAGCAGGCTTGCCGGTAACGAAAATACTGGGTGGAGCGGTTGCCGCTGACCAGGTCCTTTTGCTGTTGCCGCTTGACCACCTGCACTGGGAACGCAAGGCTACTGCCTTGGGGCACTCCCAGGGTTTGCCAGTGCTGTTTTTCGTCGAGCCATTCCTGGGCGCTGCTGCGGTAGCTCAGCTGGGTGGTGGCCCCCCGGTTGTTGAGCGTGGCGGTTAACAAATACGGTTTGAGACTGACGAAGTCATACCGCCAGTGCTGGGGGGTCATGTGCGGCACGCTCAGGATCAGGCTGGAACAGCCCAGGCCTTGAAGGTCGGCAAAGCTGACCTGGCACGTCGCGTCATGGCGCACGCCCTCGGGCCAAGGCAATGTCAGTGGCTCCGATGCCAGCCCGCTGCCGGCGCGGTTCATATAGATCTGTGCGTGTTCAGGCGCCAGGTAAATCAGGTCCACCGCGCCTGAACCATCCAGGTCGGCGAGGCGAATATGGGCGGCATCGAAGCTGGCGTGGTCGAACGCCAGTGTGGCGAAGACAAACCCTTTGCCGAAGCGTCCACGGCCGAGGTTGGGCCAGCATTTGATTTCGTTATGGCGGATACGCACCAGGTGTTGTTGGCCGCTGCCCAGGGGGTCGCAAAAGGCGATCAATTCAGCCGGAGAATGGCTGAGGGTGGGTAGCCCCTCATCGTCGGGCGCATGGCGCACCTCCTGGCCAGGATCAAACCCGCCGTCCTGGCGCTGAGCATACAGGCGCACGCTACGGCTGCCGATCAAGGCCAGGTCCAGCCTCCCACTGCCCATCAGGTCGGCCAGTTGCCCGTGGGGATGGAAAAACTCCTGGGGCATCGCCGCAAAAGGCACGAAACCCGACCATTGCCGCTGCGAGTCGAGGCTGAAAAAACCACTCAGCCCCGGTTGCGCCACCACCCATTCCAGATGCCCATCGCCGTCAAGATCCGCCAGTGCCTGGCGCGTGGCTTGGACGGTATCGGCGAGGGGGATGCGTGGCAGGGCCTGCCATGGGCCATAGATCAGCGCATTGCTGCTGGCCGGGCCGGGGGCCCTGAGCGGCTCGCGGTAATACCAGCTTTTATCGGTGCGGTGCAGGATGCCCGGCAAACCGTCGCGGTACAGGTCCACCAGTTGATAATGCTGCCCGTCGTTGATGCCCGCCATGGCGTCGAACGCTTGGTAGCGCGCGGCGTCCAGCGTCGGCACGAAGGCGCTGTAGGCCAGTTCCAGAGGCGGCCAGGCACTGGCGTTCCCCTGGGCGTCAAAGGCCTGGTTGTGCACGGCGTTCAGGCAACTGCCGATGGCGTGGCGATGGGTGTACTCCAGCAACAGACGCCGCGTCAGCACCGGCTCGGCGCCCAGGCTCGGCTCGTCGGGGAAGTAATGAAACATCAGCACTTGCTGGCACCGCCGCAGGGTGCCGAGTTCAAAGCCATAGGCATAACTGCTGATCGGGTCGTTGCGGACCGGCCAGGCGTGTTGTTCGGCATAGGTCGGCACTTGGCTCAGGCCGGTGTGGCGTTCACCATAATCCAGCAGCAGTTCGAAGTGCCATTGCTTGTCAGCGAGGGCGTCCGCGCGCCACAGCGCCAGGTGCTCAAGGGGCTTGAGGTTGCCGTAGCACACCCGCGCCAGATAACGCTGGGCGCGATAGTCCCTGGCGGCGCTTGGCGGCTGGTTGTCGTGTTTGTAGTGGTAATAGATCTGCTCACCCAGGGGGTTGAGGCTTTCCTGCAACAGCCATTGGGCAACACGTAGATCGTCGTTCGGGTCTGCACAGCGCGCGATCAGAGTCTTGCCGAACAGGTGCACGCAGCCGTCGGCCCCCTGAACCAACCAGAACCCGGCCTTGTCGCTGTCGCAAGACCAATGCTCGATACGGTCGAAGCGCGCTTCTATCACCGGAAAATAGCGCACCACTCGGTGGGGTTCGTCCAGGACCAGGCCGTTATAGTGGTCCCAGGTCGTGGCCTGAATTTCGCCGTCGGCATCACGCTCAGGGATCATGTCGATGCCTTGGGGGCTGATGAAACGGTCGTCATCACCGTAGGCCGGTACGCCTTTGCGGGTATCACGACTGATGGCGCCTGCCGACATCGCCCAGCCGAGGCCGAAGGGCCCGTTGCCTAGGGCGCTGCGATAACCCAGGCTCAGGGCCGGCGTGAAGCCACGGCCCGGCGAAATGGGCAAGGGCACCTCCAGGCACGCCTCACCCCGTGTGCCCACGGCGCCCCATTGCGCGCCGGGGCCCTGGATGGCGCCACCGCCCTTGGGCAGCGCCGGAATCTTCGGTTCCAAGAGTTCGGGCGGCTGCACGCTCATCGTTGACCTCCGGTGTTTTTAGCGGTGTAGCGCAGGTGCACGATGATATCGGTGAGGGATTCGAGCAGAGCGTTTTGCCGGGCATGGTTGGGAAAGGTCAGTTGCCAGGTGGAGATCGCTCCTGTGTATTCGAACGGCAGGTAACGCTCGTCGCTGTCGAAGTTCAAGGTGAACAATCCGCTGTCGTTGAGCCCGCTGGACAGGGCGATTTGCTGTTTGGCGCGCAGGTCTTTTTTTACCGCGGCTTCGGTGTGTCTGGTCGCTGGGGTGACGTGCGTGGTATTGGCGGTTTGGGTCAGGATGGCCTTGATGTCTTCATAGGGGCCCAGCGTGGCGGGCAGGGACACACTGACGTGCTTGATACGCCGCAGGTAATGGCCTGGGTAGTCGTCGTCAAACAGCTTGAGGGTCAGTTCAAAGGTCAAGGTGCCGGTTTTTACCAGGTCGGCTTTAAGCGCGGCCCAGGGCATGTCGCGCGTGGCCATCGGGTCTTGGCTGTGCAGATGGCGCAGCGACACGGTTTTAGTGATCTCCAGCAAACGTTCGTTGTGGGTGACGTAGGCGTTACTCATGCTCAGTAGATTTTGCTTGAGCGCTTCGCCGGCGCTGAAGCCGCGATATTGATGGGTCCAATGCTGGGTTTGAATGAAGTGCTTGTCCCACTGAGCCCGTTCTTCCTGCCAGCAGGCCTCGGCCGCCAGGCACAGCGACAGGGTCGAGTCATAGGCTTGGTAGTAGAAAGTGGAAAGTTGGCCATTGAGCCATTGATACAGTTGGGCGTTGGTAAAGCGTTTGCCGAGCTGGTCGTACAGGCTTCGTGCCTGGGTCAGGCTGGTCTGGGCCAGGCCCAGTTGCAAGCGGGTATGGGCTTGCTGTTCGGTATAAGCCTGCAGTTGCGCGTCGACCTGGGCCAGCTCAAGGCGTGCCTGTTCAAGCGAATGGGCCCACTCGGCGGCGCGTCGGGCAAACAGGTCGGTGCGGTCCAGGTGGGCAGCGTTGGCGCGCTTTTCATTGGCAATGCCTTGGGACGCCGCGTGCAGGGCGTGAAAAGCGCCCTCGTAGCGCACGCCGCCGTTGGAGGTGCCAAAAATATTCGGTATCAGCATCGCCAGCCCCGCGCCGGCTTGTGCCACGGCGGCGGCGGTGTCCCAGCGCGCACTGTCCTGGTACTCCTGGGTGGCCTGGGCCTCGGCCGGGCTGATGCCTCGCTTGAGCTGCTGTTCGAAGAACGCCACCCGCGCTTCGACCATGCGGCGTCCTGCCAACAGCGCCTCCTGGTTCCTCGCATCGAACTGTACGGCCTGGGCCTGTTGCTCGACGGCCAGCCTCGCCAAGTCCCAGGCTTGCTGCTGCTGGGTTTCCAGGTACTGGGCCTGCTCTTTGCGTTCGAACAACGACAATAAGGTCGTCCCCAACTGGATCAGGTTGTCGACCGCTTGCAAGGCGTGTCCCAGCAGCACCTGGAAGCGATAGTGCGCGGCCTGGGCGGTGCGTAGGGACGGGCGCAGGCTGGCGCCGACCGCCCCTTGCTGGTACGCGGCAAGCAGCGTTTGAGGCGTCAGGGTCGCGGCGTACAGCGGCAGACTCAAGGGTTTGCCGGTCAGATCCAGGTGATGGCGCAGGTTGTGCAGGCGAGATTCGATCTTGTCCCAGCGCAGCAGCAAATCAGGGCTCAGGGACCGACACAGCCGCGAGGTGCCCGCAGGTACTGTCGTGCTGTCGAGCGTGGAAGGGTTTTGCAGTTTGTCCAGGGTCGTGGCTGCCCAGGGATCGACCGGGTTGAGCGGCGGCCTTGGCCCGAGCAAGCCCTTGACGCGGATGTACCACAACTTGGCGTCGGCCAGGCCGTCACGGGTCATTTGCCGGTAGGCCGCATCCCCGCGATTGAGCAGGATGTCGACGTACAGCAGGTACAGCGCCTGACGAAAATGTACCGCGCTGCTTGTCGCCAATGGGTGGGACACGGACGAGACGTCGTGGCGTTGTGGCGCACTGGTAAGCAGCGCAGGCAGGCGCCAGAACCCGGATGGGTGTACGGGATCGAACACGTAGCGTATCCACGTTTCGGCCTCGGCGTATTGTTGCTCCTGGTTCAGGCGTTGTGCCAACAGCCAGGGCAGGTAAAGAAACAACTCCCAGTAATAGGTGCCATGGGGGCCGTGAAAGTCCAGTGGACTGGGCTTTTTCTCGCCTAGCAAGGGCGGCTCGCGCCAGGCATCCGGCGCCAACGCAAACAGCTCATGCAAACCTGCGCCCGCGGTTTTTGCCAGCAGCCCGGCCACGCAGGTGTTGGTGCGTATGGGCGCTCGTTTGTTTTCAGGCTTATCGAGAGACTCGATAGTGGACCCGCTGAAGTCGATGAACTCTGCCGTGCCATAGGGCGGGGTAGCGAGTCGCCGGATAAACGGAGCCAGTGGAATGATGGGGGTGCTGTTATCGGGCGGCAGGGTGAAAGTCGCGGTTTTCAGCGCGTAGCCCAGGATGATGGGGTCGGGGTAATGCACATCGCTTTCCAGTAGCAACACGCCGTGAATCAGCGTCAATGTGGAAGCCGTCGTGTCAGTGGAGTCCTCGTCGTAGGGGTGCAAGGTCGAGGGGGAGAGTTCGATCTGCGCCTCAAGCGTGTGCGTTTCGGAGAGTTCAGTGAACGTGTCGCGCAGGGTGCGCCGAGAGGCGTCTGCCAGGCCGACGAGTACCGTGTTATTGCGATGAGGGCTTTCCGGTAAAGCGCTGTCTCCCTGTCTGGGATACATCAACACGGGTTTGTACAGGCGTTGTTTCTGCTGGACCTGGACCTTGTCCAGTACCAAGTCGTAGGCATGGCTGCTGGACTCCGCTTGATTGTTGTAGAACGAGAGAATGACGGTATAGGTGGCGTCCGGCGTATTGAAAAAATAATCGAAGGCTTCTTGGCTAATGCGTTGGTCGCGCAGATTGAATGTCGCGCTTTTCGGGGTTTCTTGATCTTTTTCAATCTGCGGCAGGGTAAAGGTCGTCGGCTGATTCGCTGCATTTTTTATGAATTGGGCATAGCTGACGCCGGTCTCGTTGCACTTGAGGGTCAAGTCGATGCGCACGTTGGAGAAGGTTGCCAGCCTGGCGCTCTCCAGGAAAATCTCGGCGGTGGGGCCTAACGCCAGCATCTCGTTCTGGGCAGGACCGCTGCTGCTGAGGGTGATGGTCAAATTGGCCATTGCGTCTGCCTTGCTGAACCTGACAGTGCGGTGCGGTTCGAAGCGTTTCGCCAGGCGGGTGGTGACCTCCAGTACTGACGTCGTTCGGTTGAACCGGATATCGCTCTCAGCCGAAAGACTGCGGATATGCTGTTGATTGTCTTCGTAATTCCAGCCATGGGTGGTGCCATGGGGCGCGTCGTTGGTCAGGGAGTGAACTTTGACCTGGACCGTTTCGGGCGCCCTGAATTGAAATCTCGACCTGTTGTGGTGCCCGAACAGGGCCTGGTACCGCCCGGCCAGTTCAGACTCTTTATGCCAGGAGAACATCCGCCGGGTGCTGCCCAGGGTTTCCAGCCAATGGACGTTGAAATGTTGATCCAGCCGTACCGCTTGAAAGAAATGCCGATGCACGCCGTTGTGCGAGGAAGCCGTTTGATGGTTCGGCTGTGCGCTCAGGCCCAGGAACAGCGACGGCGGTTGGCTTTTTGAATCGAGTACGGCGATGGACGCAGTGGCACTCATCAGGTCTTCCGAGCTCAAGTCGTCAAGGCCCCGTGCCAGGCTGTATTCCTGGATGCAGGCCTGCGGTACGCTCCAACTGTCATCCAGTTTTTTATAGGAAAAGTACAAGCGCAACTGTAGATAGGTGGTCTTTATCCGGGTTTCCAGCCGTTGTTGGTATTCCCTCTCCGATTCGACATCACCGCGCCCGATCGGGGTGATGTCCCTCGACGACGATGTCGGGTTGATGCATTGGGCCCACACCACGAAGAGGCGCCCGTTGAACACCACCGGGCGAATCGTCTGTTCGGGGACGTTATCGTCAATCGACAGCGGGATCTTTTGCCAGGAGGACCAGGCTGGCGGAGTGGCCGCGTTGCCCGAGGCCATTTTCAGCGTGCGCCAGTAATAGGTGTTTTCCGGACTGGACTTGCCGGTGAAGTAATAAGTGCTGCTGGCAAAGCTGTCTTTATCACCGTCGATATAACCATTGAGGGTCTTGATGTTGGCAAGTGCTTCGAAGCGGCTGAGGTAACTGTGGACGGCTGTCTGCAGCGGCGCAGGCTCGATGCGAAATTGGTTGAGCTGGTTCTCCAGTTGCCTGAAGTTGTCGCTTTTGTCATGGCGCAATGCAGGGCTCAGGTAGGTGGCCGGGTAGTGCTGGAGTTGCTGGTGGGCACGCCACAGTGAATAGGACAGCAACTGGTCTCGCCACTCGCTCTGCTCGTCAGCGCTCATGCCCTGTTCGTCGTAGCCG
This sequence comes from Hoplolaimus galeatus, assembly GCA_016432905.1. NCBI lineage: Eukaryota > Metazoa > Nematoda > Chromadorea > Rhabditida > Hoplolaimidae > Hoplolaimus > Hoplolaimus galeatus. Next base: position 98,232 of record JAEHOL010000007.1, read on the forward strand.
GGCTCCAGGCCCAGGTAAATGCCTGTGATGTACTGCTGCAGGCTGGCAATGGCGCTGGCGACACGGGTGGTAGGCACCGTATGGCTGACCTGGGGGTCGAGCAGCCAATAGGTATAGACATCGTCTACGGTCTTGACGGTATCGGCCACTGCCGTGTCTTCAGGCAGCACGCTGTTGAGGTAGAACCCCAGCATCGCGTCGCGCAGGTGTTCGTTGAGGTGTTGGGTGAGGGTGTCAGACATGGTCATTCCTTGAGCCAGGCGAAATACAACGGGGTTAGGGGGTTGTGGCGATCAATGCCGAGCCAACGTGTTGCCAGTCTTCATTCATCAAGGTGGCATGCAGGTCGGCAGCCTTGAGCAAGGCGCTGGCGGAAAGGCCGGTGAGCCTGACGGCTTCATGGCAACGCAGGAGCCAGTCCAGGTCGGCCAGGGTCTTCACCTGTTTGGCAGGCAGGTATTCAACGAGCAGGTTGATTTCATCGACATCCCACTTGAGCAATGCGGCCAGTTGCGAGGTGCAAGCCCCATCGTCAGTTACGGCGGAGCCTTCGACGGAGGATGAATTGGCGCACTGCAAATAGGCGAGCACGCTGTCCTGGGCCAGCCCGTAGGTGCTCAGGCAATGGGCAAAGCGTTGCAGCAGGTACAGCGTGCTCAGCGTCAGCTTGAGCAGCGAGGCCGCGGTGTGGTCCGGGCTCAGCCAGTGCGGATGGAGCACGAAGGTCTGCAAGGCCTCACGACTCACTGCCAGCCCCAAGGACACTTCGGCATCCGGCAGGCTCAGCAATACATTTTTGTGCAGCTCCGTGGTGGATTCGGCAGTGGCGGTTCGGGCAATTTGTCGAACCACGAGTTTGCGCCATTGCAGGTACGCGGCGGGGTCACCGGCAAGGTGTGAGGGAGCGTTGAGCAGCGTGTCGATTTTTGCTTTCAGCGGCTGCATTTGTTGGTAGAACGCGCCCAGCTTCTTGGTCACTGCCTGTTTGGCATCGCTGTGCAGAGCCGTGTTGCCTTCTGGGTCGAGGCTCAGGGTCTGGGCTTCGATAAGCTGCACCAGCCCATTGGGCAGTTCTTTGGGCGGCGCGGGCTTGAGCAGCGGTTGGCTGTGCAGCAGCCCTTGTACGATGAGGGCATGCCAGGCAATGGGCGCCGCTTTGGTGTCAGGCTCGGGCTGGGGCAATGACAGGTCAGCGAGGTCTTCTTGCGCCAACAGGCCATGCCGGGTCAGTTCGACCACCTCATCGAGTTGGGTGATGTACGTCTGCACGTGGGGCGGTGGAGATTGGGCATCCAATAGCAATTGGCGGCGAAGCTGATCAACCGTTTGACCCGTGTCGTTGAGCCAGCGGACCAGCCAGTCCATTTGCATCAGCACATCGAGCAGGTCGGCAGGGGCATTGACGCCGGAGCGACGCAGGCTCGGGTTGACCAGTTGTGCGGTGTAATCCTTACCGCCCAGCAGCGCCGCCACATGGTAGCTGTCGAGCACTGACAGCCCGAACAACCGCGCGATCCGGGTTTGGCGATACAGCGCGCTATAAAACGTAAGCGTCGGGCAAGAAGCGGGTAGATGCAGGCGGGCCTGCTTGATCAGCCAGTGCAACGAGGCCGGGGTGTCGCTCAGGTGCAGGCCGGTGCAGAGCTGGTGGCGCAGGGTTGTCGGGATTTCCTCCCTCAAGGCCAGGGTCGGCCTGTCCAGCGTCAATGCCTGGCCTGGCAACGGGCCGGGATTGAACAGCTGGTCGTACAGCGACAGACGAGTGCCGGGTGCCCACACCGGTATCTCATCCAGCACGGCGGCAAAGGCTTGCAATGACAGGCTGTAGCGGCGCTCCAGATAGCGATAGACGCCCAGTGCGCGCAGGGTATTGTCGTTGGCGGGCTGCGCCGGGTCGCCCTCGTGTTCACGCCGCACCACGCTCGTCGACAGGGCGTCGAGTGCGTCGAAGGGCAATTGCGTCCAGCGTTGCAGGCGGATCATTCGGTGCAGGCGCTGGTAACGTTCCCATGAGGTATTGAGCAGGCGCGCACCATCCTTGTCCTGCGCATTGATCGACAGGGGCGACTGGGTCGCGCCGGCCTCGGTGATCGGCCCGTTCACGTACGCGGCACCGTTGTGCAGGCGCAGCTTGGCCGGCGGCGTTGGCAGGGCGCTTGCCAGAACATTGCTCGACAGCATCGGCACATACTTGCCGCAGGCCAGTAGCGCTTCGGTCTGATCGGCGGTGAGTCCGGTTTTCTGCAACCAGTGGGACAACTCCTCAAGGGGCTGCTCCTGGGTACCATAGTGCTGGGTAAAAAAATCTTCTGCCTGTACGTCTCCCGTTCTTATTAACAAAGGCTCGGTCAATAACACCTGCTGGGCAGGGCTCAGCCCGGACAGCAAACGTTGCGCTTCATAGGCCTCGTGCCGGACCACGCCGTAAGTGTTTTGCGCGCGCTGGCTGGTGGGCAGCTTGAGGCTGATGCGGTAACTGAGTTCGCCCAATTGTGGCTTGCCGCCGGACAAACCGAGCCAGCACTGGCGATGCGCGCGTTCGAACGGCAGCACGAAGGGGAAGCGTTGCCTGCCGAGCACCTCATCAAGGGAGCGGCCGCGGTATTCACGGCGGGTTTGTTTGAGATGAGCGTCGATCTGGCGGGACAGGGTTTCGTTGATCATCGAAAGTTGAGGAATCACAGCGCTGAGGCCGCGTTCGTCCAGGGGCAGTGTCTTGAGTTCGGGGCGTCGCCGGTCGAGGGTGATCTTGGGCTGTTTGCCTTTACCGCTTTTTTCCAGCGCTTGGGCAAACAGGTATAACGCCTTCAGGTAGGCGATCGGGGAGTCGATTGCCGCCATGGAAGAGGCCGAACACAGCAGGGGCCAGTCCTCTTTGAACAGGTGGGTATAGGTGGGGGAGTGCGTGTCCATTGTGATGAATCTCCTGAAAGCCCCCGGCCACTGCCAAGGGCAATGGCACGCTAGCATGGGGCGCCAGGCCGGCTCGGTCGGCCGGATCGCTGAGTGAGCGAGGAGAAATCATCGGTGCAAATCGATAGCGCGACAGGGCCTGTGGGTCACTGTCGCGCGAACCTTGCTGCGAGGAGGTAGCCGTTACGCCGCCAGCGGTTTTTTCGCCATGGCTTTTTTGTGCGCGGCCTTCATCGCTTCCATCTCGGCTCCCAGCTCTTCGAGCAGCGCTTTACCCAGCAGTTTCTTGGCCTGAGGGAACATCTCGGTTTCTTCTTCTTCGATATGGTGCTCAAGCAACTCCTTGACCACTTTGACGCGACCGGAAAACTCGGTGGACGAGGGGTCGGTTTTCTTCAAGTCCGGCAGTACCAGCGAGTCGACGGTACGGTGCTCTTCCTTGGCTTCGTGGTACATGATGTCCTGTTCCTTGCCACCAGCTTTCCTGAACGCGGGGTAGAGGATCTCTTCTTCGAGTTGGGTATGCAGGGTGATCTCCATTTCGAGTTTGGCCAACAACTCGGTACGCTTTTTTACCCCGCGTTCAGTGGATTCGCTTAACTGGGTCAGCAGGGTCTTGACGCGTTCATGGTCGGCTTTTAGCAGGTCGATGGCATTCATAGGTAACCTCACGGGGGGGTATGCGGGCGTGTCGAAGTGCACGCCTCGTGGTGAGGAAGGTTGCATCAGGCGTACCAACTTTTATGGTTAAAAATTATCTTATAAATCAGTTGGTTGTATTTTTTTGTATGCTTGGAGGTCGTGCAGCTTGCATGGTCGGGCCGCGTTGAGATTGCACAACGCACAACCGGTTGCTGACGCTCCAGCGCAACGGGCGGCCAGAAAGTGTGGCCAGGAAAATTCTAATGGAACCCTTGGGGCATCTGCTTGACCTAACGCTTAGACTTCAGGAGGTGAATCATGCAAATTGAATATATCTGGATCGTATTGGCGGTGGTTCTGCTGCTCTTGGAACTCTGGGCGATCAATATCGTTTTGCGCAGCACTGGCGGATGGGAGACCAAGGGGTTGTGGGTCGTGGTGCTGGTGTTCGTGCCGTTGCTGGGGTTGATTGCGTGGGCGATGTTCGGACCCAAGCGTGAAATGGCGCAGCAGCGTAAAAGCTGAAACGGTAAGTGATAAAAAACAGGCCCCCATGGGGCTAATGCCAGTCAGTTAAGACAGAATCGGTAACTGTGGCGAGGGAGCTTGCTCCCGCTGGGGCGCGAAGCGGCCCCAAAAATGGGACTGCTACGCGTCCAGCGGGAGCAAGCTCCCTCGCCACAAGTCACTGGTTGTCTGCTCGAGCTCTTAACTGACTGGCATTAGCCCATGGGGCGCCTGTTTTCATTGCGGTCAACCGATCAGCCGCCGACGGCCTTGGCAATCGCCTCATTGAACGCCGGTAGATCGTCCGGCGTGCGCGAGGTGATCAAGGTCCAGCCATTGGCCTGGCACTCTTTAACCTCGGCATCCACCACGCCGGCAGCGCCGGCGTTTTCAAGGTCGATGCGCACGCTTTTATAGGCGGTCAGGGTTTTGCCCTTGACCACGCCAGCGTCGATCAGGGTCCATGGCCCGTGGCAGATCGCCGCGATGGTCTTGCCGGCCTGCACGAACTCATTGATCAAGCGCAGCGCGGCGGCATCCTGGCGCAGTGTATCGGCATTCACTGTACCGCCCGGGATGACCAGCGCATCGAAGTCGGCGCTGACAACATCCGACAGTTGCACGTCGGATTCCACGGTCTGGTCTTTTTCCGTGTCGCCGACAAATGTCTGGGTTGTGCCCCCTTTGCTGGAGGCGTGCGTTACGGTCGCGCCGTAGCCACGCAGCGTCTCCAGAGGCTTGAGCAACTCGTCGCGCTCGATGCCGGTGTTGGAGGTGATGACGAGGATGTGCTTGCCGTTGAGTTGCGAGCTCATGGTCGAGTGTCTCCTTGGGTCATGGATGGATTAATGGGCGTATTTGGTTTGCAGTTCCTTGGCCATTTTCAGGTGGGCTTCAAGGGTGGGCAGGGTCTTGGTGGCGAAGGCTTTCAGCTCGGGATTGTCCGAGGAGGCCGCTTCTTTCTTGAACAGTTCGACGGTTTTTTCATGGGCCGCTACCTGGTTGTTGGCATAGGCCTTGTCGAAGGATTCATCGCGCATTTCCAGGATGGCTTTCTTCGCCTGGTCGGTGAGCGCGGCATCATCGGGTACTTCGATATCGAGTTTTTTCGCCAGGGCCATCAGTTCCTGATTGGCCTTGGTGTGGTCTGTGACCATATGCTGGGCGAAGGTCTTTACGTCCGCCGAGCTGCTTTTTTCCAGGGCCAGTTTGCCCGCTTCCACCTCGGTGATACCGCCCTCGGCGGCGTTGTCGACAAAGTCGTTGGAGGTCGCCGCCATCGCGGTGGAAATCGAGCCTGCAATCAGCATGAAGGTAAGGCCCATCGGTTTCATCAGTCGAGTTTTCATGGTGTCTCTCCTTGGAAATGGCGGGATGCCGTTACCTGACTGTTGAATCGAGAGGCGGGTAAAAGGTTTAAATTTTTTTGCGCTTTTTTGCCCAGTGGTGAGGCGAGGCAATTGACTTGAACCAATCCGGATTCGCAGGGTTCTGCTGCATAGGGCCGCCATCTCAGGGGCCTGCCACTGCCAGGAGGATTGCACTGTGACTGATCGTAAAACCGCCGATAAAACCCCCGACCCCGTCAGCTCTGAAGATGCGCAAAAAGGTAATGCCCAGGCCACCAAAGGGCAGACGCTTGAACCTGCGAACCCCAAGACTGACACCATCGACAAAGTCGTGACGCCGACCTCGATCAAGGACATTGAACGGCAAACGGATGCAATCAACGAGAAACTCAACAACGGGCGTTGAACCTTCTGAGTTGATCGGTGGAAAAGGAACGAGATCCTGTGGCGGCCTGAAAGCTGCCACTGCTACTTTTTATAAAAAAATATAATAATTAGCTTAGATTAAAATGTGCTTTTTATTATTTATGACCATCCCCTAGTCTTGCCTGGAAGTCCCTTAGGTCATCCAGGAAGATTTGCCATGAGTAGCGTCACGCCGATTTCCAGTGTCTTGAGCAATGTGCGCCAGCGGGTCACACCGCAAGAGTGGGAGGTGCGGGTCAAGTTGGCCGCGGCCTACCGACTGGCGGCGTTGTACAAGTGGACCGATCATATCTACACGCATTTCTCGGCGCGGGTGCCAGGGCCCGAGGCGCATTTCCTGATCAATGCTTTCGGGCTATTGTTCGACGAAATCAGCGCCTCCAACCTGGTCAAGGTCGATCTGGACGGCACCCTTGTCGATGACCCTACGGGCCTGGGGATCAACTACGCCGGCTATGTGATCCACAGCGCCATCCACGGCGCACGCCATGATTTGCAAGCGGTGCTGCACACCCACACCCGCGACGGTATTGCGGTGTCGGCGCAGAAGCAGGGGTTGTTGCCGATCTCCCAGCACGCTATAGCATTCTCGGGGCGTGTGGCTTACCACGGTTACGAAGGCGTGGCGCTGGACCTGGACGAGCGTGAACGGCTGGTGGCGGATTTGGGCGACAAGAGTGTGATGATCCTGCGTAACCACGGCTTGTTGACGGGCGGCGTCAGCGTCGAGCATGCCTTCCAGCAACTACAAAGCCTGGAGCGGGCCTGCAACATCCAGATTGCGGCACAGGCGGCGGGAAATGCCGCGTTGATCTTCCCACCGGCTGAGGTGGTGGCCAAGGTCGAGCAGCAGGCCAAGGTGTTCAGCAATGGCGAAGGCCCGGGCGTGGCGCGGCATTGGAATGCGCTGGTGCGCCAGCTTGAGCGTACCGATACCGACTACAAGAACTGAGTCGGGTGGATTGTTCCCACGCTCTGCGTGGGGACACAGCCCAGGATGCTCTGCGTCCCTAAGCGTGACGCGGAGCGGCACACGAGGCATTCCCACGCAGAGCGTGGGAACGATCATCAAAACCTCACGTCAAGGCGATAGTTGACACGTTGCTGTGCGGCCCGACGGTACTGGCTCGGTCTGCCAGGTAACGCGCCGGCGGTTGGCCCATGGCCTTGCGGAACATGGTGATAAACCCGCTGGCATTTTCATAACCCAGGTCCAGCGCCACGCTCTGCACACTCTCGCCGTTAGCCAGGCGCTGCAGTGAAAGGATTACATGCAACTGCCGGCGCCAGCGACCGAAGCTCAGGCCGATCTCTTCCAGCAGCAGGCGGGTCATGCTGCGTTCGCTCATGCCGATGCGCACGGCCCATTCGCCCAGGGTCGATTTGTCGCCGGGGTTGGCCAATAAGCTGGTGGCCAGCCGATGCAAGCGAGGGTCCTGGGGCATGGGCAAATGCAGGGCCTCGAGGGGGGCCAAGGCCAACTCGTCGAGTAACGTCGCCACCAGCCGGCCCGGGGCGCCGTCTTCGTCGTAGAGCTGCGGGAAGCTGACCGCCTTGCCGATCAATTCGTGCAGCAATGGCGACACCGACAGCGTGCAACATTGCCAGGGCAGGGCGCTGGCGGCGTCCGGGCTGATCAACAGGCAATATACATCTGCTTCGCCAGCGCCACGGGCCGCGTGGGTCACACCGCCGGGAATCCACAATGCGCATTGCGGCGGCACGATCCAGATACCCGCCTCGATCACACAATGCACCACGCCGCGCAAGGTGTAGATCAATTGCCCGTGTTGATGGTGGTGAGGGGTATGTTCCCAGCGTTCGGACGTACTCGAGGCGCCCACTGCAACAATCGAGCGAGGGATCGCGGCGGCGTCGCGGACCCGGCAGGGGTCGTATTGGTCGAGGCGGTGATGAACCATGCTGATAACTGCCTTGGCTGGATTGCGAAATATTCTGGCTATTCTATGCAATGCTGTCCAGCGTCACGCGCCCTATGATGAGAACCAATCTCATCAAAGGAGCTTTGCCATGCGACTCGACAGTTCAACTTTCCCGGTGGTGAAAATCTTTTTCGACGCGCCTAGCGAGGGAGCGCCGGAAGACGCCTTCCTGACATTCGAACGTCTGCTGGCGCGTGAGCAGCCCTTCTTGCTGCTGCACGAAAAAGCCGTGGATGAGAACAATCACGAACACGCCCACGAAGAGCGCAAGCGCGCTTCTATCTGGATGAAGAAAAACAAGGCTGCCTTGCGCGCTTACGTCAAAGGCATGATCCAGGTGGAGCCCAGCGCTGCCAAGCGCCTGGCCCTCAAGCCCTTTGCCGTGACGTTCGGCAAGGCCTGGGGTTACCCGCTGCTGGTGGTGGAGTCCAAGGATCGCGCCTGGGCGTTGGCCCAGGATGTGCTGGATGCAGAAGTGTCGGATGTGGCGTATTTCTGAGCCTGGCCAAAGCTCGACAGCGTCCACAATTGAACTACCTTGATTGACGAGCCTTCCCACTCGGTACTCAAGCATGCGCACTTTATGGACGCGGTACCTGGCGTTGCTGGAAAACGACCTGAGCACGCAGATTTTCGACAATGTTAAAAACCTGTTGGTCTGCGCGTTGTTGTTTGCGGCGGGGACCAACGCGCTGGTGGGACCGCGCGAGTTGCTGATCGGTATCTTCGCCTCCAGCGTCGCGGGCTGGGGCTTGATTGTGCTGTCCACGGTGCTGATGCTGTTGAACGTCAGCGACGGCATCCGCCGCCTGGCCAAGTTGCGTTATCACTTGGCGTTGCAACTGTTGTTGATCCTGATCTACGTGGTGATTGCCGAGCGGGTGGTAGAGATTGTGTGGGTGTTGCGCGCCCATTGACGTATCCTCCGCGCCTCGTTTACCACTGATTCGAACAAAGATGACAGGACAAGCTATGCAGGCGCTGCTGGAGTCGATCCTCGACGAAGTGCGCCCCTTGATCGGCCTCGGCAAAGTCGCCGATTACATTCCCGCGCTGGCCGACGTGCCCGCCAACCAACTCGGCATCGCGGTATACGGCAACGACGGCACGGCCTACTGCGCTGGAGATTCAGACACGCTGTTTTCGGTGCAAAGCATTTCCAAGGTCTTCAGCCTGGTGCAGGCCATCGACCATGGCGGCGAATCCATCTGGGAGCGCTTGGGCCACGAGCCCTCGGGGCAGCCGTTCAACTCCATGGTGCAGCTGGAATTCGAGCGTGGCCGCCCGCGCAACCCCTTTATCAACGCTGGCGCGCTGGTGATCTGCGACATCAACCAGTCACGCTTCGCCGTGCCGATTCTGTCGATGCGCGACTTTGTACGGCGCCTGTCGGGCAACCCGCAGATCCTGGTCAACAGCGTCGTGGCCGAATCTGAAGCCCAGCATGGTGCGCGCAATGCGGCCATGGCCTACCTGATGAAGTCGTTCGGCAACTTTCATAACGATGTGGACGCGGTGCTGCACAGCTATTTCAACTATTGCGCGTTGCAGATGAGCTGCCTGGACCTGGCCCGAGCGTTCAGCTTCCTGGCCAATGAAGGCGTGAGTGCCCACAGTGGCGAGCAGGTGCTGACGGCGCGCCAGACCAAGCAAGTGAACTCGATCATGGCCACCAGCGGGCTTTATGACGAGGCGGGCAATTTTGCCTACCGCGTGGGCCTGCCGGGCAAGAGCGGGGTCGGCGGCGGGATCGTCGCGGTGGTGCCGGGGCAGTTCACGGTGTGCGTATGGTCGCCGGAGCTGAACGCAGCGGGTAATTCGCTGGCGGGGATGAAGGCGTTGGAATTGTTGAGTGAGCGGATTGGGTGGTCGGTGTTTTGAGATCGTTCTCCCTGTGGGAGCTGGCTGCCTGCGATAGCGGTGGTTCAGTTACAGATTAATTGACTGACACGCCGCCATCGCGGGCAAGCCCGCTCCCACAGGGTTCTATGCGTGGTGCCGATTCTGTGGGCAACCCACAACCAGTGTGGGAGCTGGCTTGCCTGCGATAGCGGTGGTTCAGTTGAAGAATCATTGACTGACAGGTCGCCATCGCGGGCAAGCCAGCTCCCACAGGGATCTATGCCTGGTGCCGATTCTGTGGGCAACCCACAACCAGTGTGGGAGCTGGCTTGCCTGCGATAGCGGTGGTTCAGTTGAAGAA